>JAANSN010000179.1:0-81170 GCA_036850665.1 Dicranocentrus wangi | reverse complement strand
ACATGCATCTTAACAAAATACACAAGATGTACATATGGACATTGAATACGAAATGAAATACGAATACTGATGCGCTCTCTCTCCCTTCCCTATAATATGTCCATCCTCCATCCACCCGCATGTGTACATGTCCATAATATTTTCTTATATACGTCCTGTACATATCGGTTTAGTTAGACCCGGTTCGGTCTCACTCCAGCAGAGCAGTATTAAATTAGACTCATATTATTCGAAAGTATTGAGCAATAATCCTGGAATGTATTAGGCCATCGGCGATATCATTACTTGTCAAATTTTCAAACCCGAATTTTCATTTTACTGCGACTCATTTGACTTTTGTGTTGTGATGATGGAGGATGAATGACATTCAGCCGACGGGAGTGTGTGAAAAGCTACGTTACAAACTTTGGGGTAAAGCGCTACATTACGCTGTGACTGCTGCACACTTGCTTGCAATGCACACTGTGGATTTTTGCACACTTTTCTTTACAAGCTGAAGTGGATACAAAAGTTACAAAAAGTGGATATAATATAAACCAATTCCTAATTTACTGACACACAGCGGCAACATCATCGGCATTGGCACATTATAAATGTGCGGTGGGAGCTTTTACCCGATTTACTTGATACTTCATAGTGTGTATGTCGTACTTATGTATAGGTTTAATGTCCATGTAACGTAACCCATTCGGATTCCGGCATGAGCAAGCGATACTCATACTACTCATATAATAAGTACATACATAATATTATATACCTTATTCTAGCCAGTATGCATGTACATTTGGAAGAGTTGACAGTATGTTGATCTCATAATAGTACCTATACAATAGATACATATATACCGCTTACACTCCTATAAAACTTGGATGTTTATCAGTCTTTTACTTGTTTTGAGTTGATGGTGTTCATATCCTGTCGGATCCGACTCACATTTCACGTAATACGAAATGTAATGCAATGCTTATGCTATGCTTGTCAAGTAGTCCATATATGCATATTTCTTGATTAGTTTGCGCTACACAACGCTACATTTTTGTGTAATTTATCCCGTCAGATCATCATCATCACATCATCATCATGAGGTTAGAATTTGGTTAGAATGAGGCCGATGCTCACACAAATACCGAAAATACAGTACTGTTCGTCCTTGTCTTTTCCCCTTCCTCCTCACAGTCTGAGGAAAAGGCACATAATATTTGTTATGCTTGTGTAAGTCTTGTAATAAATGCCCTGCTTTTCTGAATTTCGGGAACACAACGGAACTGAAAATTTGCCCGGAGTTTCTTCGGGCTATTCCGCTTGTGACATCCTTCAAATCAATTGCCAATTGATGATGATTGTGCGACTTGTGAAATCCTGAATCTGATAAACAGATTCTTGCACTGTTGAATGTTGTCAACAAAGTTGTTTTTACTCAACAACCTACCCGTGCGTACCCGTTATAATATGTACGTGTATTATTATAGGTTAAAGGCATTTTATATGTTATAGTATTGTTTATAGCACTACACTTCCGGATATGGATGTGAAATTACACGCCGCTACATTTCCGCTTGATGCATAACACGCTCTCATTACTATTGTTGCAGAGGTTTAGAAATTAGAAGACCGGGGCTGTATGTCACGAGCGTAGCGTAATTTAAGCAATAATTGCGGATGGACGAAAAGAGGACTCAAGTTTAAATGTTGGACAACCTCGAAACATCGTTTTGGAACATCCTATGTTCCTAAAGTCGTGGACGTGTGGAGAACGAAACGAATGAACCAAAGGAACGGCGGTGTATGTTTCCCTATTAAAACTCGGCTAATTTAAAACGAATCGATTGACTCATGTAACTATATACATTGAGAAACTTTGTCAATTTTATAACTGCTAATATCCAGTATTACAGAATTGTGAAAGGAAGGTTAATATTTATTTCTGATATTTTAGGCTCCAGTAGGTCGAAATTTCAGAAGAGAGAATCTAAGCGAAGGCACACCACCGGTGGTGTCATTTAGCTCAGTTCCGGCTTGAAGCAATAATAAACTAACACTTTACTCTACATGCATTGCAATTTTGACAGCATTGCTATTTGTCGGAGGACATCCCGGGTTTTTCAGTGCCATATTCGCGTTTCACAATTGACTGACGCCAATGTTAGCTAGCGAAAGAAGCTTGGCAGCAGCTCATCAATCTCATAATCAGTCCCAATGCCGCCAGCAACCTAATGGGGTTCCAGTGCTGGGCAAGCCGCGCAATGGCTCTGCTAAACCAGGAGCAAGACCTGTCAAAATTTATGTCATTGACCCAAGAAAATTACAGCAGCGCTTGGAAGCATATGTCGATCAGAAAAACCAGAAGCAAGTCGAGGCAAATGGAGAAAAAGAAGATGGGGCGAGTGAAAGCACAACTGGAGGCTACTAATCAAAATGAGAAAACGAAAGAGAAATTGGAGCCATTGTATGTTCCAGAGAAAGAAGTGACTTCTACTAAACCAACCCCAGCTTTAAAAACTGCTCCGAAAGTGTTACCTACGATAGCCCCTAAGTTACCCACTTCTTCTACAGTTCCAACCTCAACACCGCCATCAATCAAGCAAGAAACGAGTACAGTTTTAGGAAACCCAGTGGCACTGCAATGCATTAGTGCAACAGGGTACGGACTTCCTGTCGTTGTTACGAACGGTGTTGCTTTGCTCCAGCCTCCAATATCTCAGTCTTCCATGCAAGCCAGTGGCATATTTTTACCTGGAGTTTCTGCAATACCCAATGTAATCACAAGTGGTGGAACAATTATTGGCACTTCAGCCCAGGCTAAAGTTAAGTCTAATGGAACCACTCAAAAACGAAAGGTTAAGAAACGAAAAGTTACTAAAAAGAGAAAACTTAATGATGAAAAGGAGAAAGAGGCGGAAGAAGCGGAATTGGCTTATTTATTGAAGGAGACGACAACACGAACAGGTAGAATTTCAAGGCCTGTTAGTCAACCAAACTCCCCGGCATTTGCGTCACTTCCAAAGTCTATTTCCTCCACAATTCCTAGTCCTAATTGTAATACATCAGGAATTCTACCAAAGGTTAAGAAAAAGGGGAGTTCAACAGCAGAATTGGCACTTCGTTGCCAAACATGTCTCAAAGAATTTACGCGTAAAGAAGAACTCAGCTCTCACTTTGAAGACTTTCAACAACATAAACCTAGTATCGAAAACAAATCTCAGATCCAATTCCATTGTAGTACAAATGTCCAGGGTACCTCAGTTTCAGTTCCTCAGTCTCATGAAGGGTCAGTGACCAAACCAAGTGAATCAATAGTGACAATAGGATCACCAAACACCCGTCCAATCTCATGTACGCCAGTACATGTCCCATCCGCTGCTGAACCTCCAATTCAATTACATAATAATAATAGCAACGAGACGGTGACGAGACTTCCGATAGATAAATTAGAAAGCAATTCCTCATCAGCGCGAAGTCCGTTTGGTTCGTATGGTATCAGTCCCGATCGTCAAATGAATTCCGTGTCAACCACAAAGTTTTTTACGCAAGGAAAGGTCACTACTGCAAATTCATCACTTGTCCCAGATGCAGTGTCAGCAGAATCAGATGAAATATTTGCCCACTGCATCTCATCCAATGTTGATGTCGTTCCTTCATCATATTCGATTCCAAGTAGCCCACCATCTCAATGCCAATCTCCTGGATTACCAGATCATCATGATATTACAAATAAAGTACCAGGGATCGAGGGAGTTCATAGTCCAGACCCAGATCGTATTTGTAACTCCCCTGCCGATCCCATGTTACTTCGTTCTCGATCTCCATTTCTATCTCACAATCCCGAGACCTCCTTGCATTCTGTGAGCGTTTCTAATTTGAGCATTCCCGAAGAGAGTTTGTGTAAAGGGGAACTATTTATTGATTTGGGAGGAGGGGTTTTAGAAAACTTGGAAAATGCAGAGATAAACACGTCATTACCTTTCCGCAGGGATTCGTCCGTAGCACAGTTGTTTTCTAACTCACCACCAGATCCTGTGAAACGAATCTCGTCAAGTGAGGCAGATACTCCACCTACTAAAAAAGCGACGAATAATAATACTTCCATTCCAACATCATGCAATATCGTCACGCCAAGCTTATTAGAAACGGCTGAAGATGCCAACGATGGAGAAATTTTTCAAACTGCGAAATATACAGGGAAATTTGTTCACCCTTCGTCTATCGTTATAAGCGCACCCTCGGCCGCTATAATTGATACCGAAGACAACAGCGTTCCAGCCATAGGTAGTATTGCTGAGTTGCCAAAAACGCCTCACAGCACGTCATGTGCTGAAAGCGATCTATCCATGGACAGTATTGAGACTGGGGAGCAGAATCATGGCAATCATAAACGGAGGAGTATATGGCAATTCGTAAAAGAACAAATTAAGCTCTGTGGAATTAGTCAGGTATGCGTCCCAACGATTGTGACTATAACTTTGATTATCTGTAATAAGGTTAAATTTTCCTACTTAAAAAGATTTATGAAAAATGCATAGGCATGTGGGGAGATTTCTGTAATGGCCGAAAAGTTGTCAAGAATAGCCAGAGATCAGTTTATTCCAATACGAGAGGATGAAATAGAGCGTTTAGGACACAATTCCCCAATTATTCATGTACGTACATATTTTACATAGTGAACCATTTCACGAGGAACGGTAGAAATTCATCAGTGCGAAAAATTCTCTAATTATAGTATCTTTTGTTTTGGGAATAATAGGTTGACACGCCATTTTTCTCGCACCTTTTGGATCTTCCGTTTGGTACGTACGTTTATAAGGAGGATGTCGGGAAAAGGAAGAAGTTAGCACCTCCTCCTCCACTGACAACATCTGAGCTCTCGTTTACCGGAGGAGTGGAGGACGTGGAGAAGTTTTTAGCTCCAGATATCGATCTCATATCACTACCACATCTTACAAATTTAGATTTGATTTGACTGGGGAAGCTGGCAAATATATTTCGCTATTATTATTGTGTTGTAGAAGTGCTCTTAAATAATCATTTTCATTCTGTTCCTTCAACCAATTTTATTTCGATTTAAGCACAAATCAAGGTTCGCTGTTGTATGCATATATTTTAAGGCTGATTTTGTTGCTCGTGTTCTTTTAATACTTCCCTGGTTCTGTTTTGTTTGAAATTATAAATCCATGTGAAATATTTGTAAGGTTTATAATGTTTATTGAGAGATAGCGAATACGAAACTGACGAAACATCAAATATCGTAGAATTAACATACGACTATGATGCGGTCTACACTAAACATAAACTAAACACACAAATCCACAAAAGGCAACGGGCGAAGCAAATATTCATGCCAAATGATTGGGTGTTCATGATATTTTATAGTTTTGAGATAAGAGAATTTCATAAGTTTAAAGTAAAAGAATAAAACAAAGACTACGGTATGTTAAATAGTAATTCTTTGAACGCTCAAGTTTAAGAGGCGTGTAGATGATATGATTATCTATACATACGTATATACACACTATAGATGCATTTTCATTTTAATTCGTAAACTGTCTCCAATTCTTTATGTGATTCCGCTTAAAATACATATGCATCTCGCTGGAACTTGGCATAAAGATTTCAGCATGTCTATACTGACAATTGTCTTTCTATAGCGTGTCCAGTTGTGCACAACAGGATGTTAATAAGATATTCCAGAGAGATATCGTGTAGTTCCGGAAATCAGTTTCTCAACGTTTACATTAGCATTTCATTGGAAATGTTCTGCAATTGGGTACTCCATCCATACTTAATGCTGGTTTGATATTTCAGAAATGCAAGACAGACGACAGTGATGTTTGATGTGAGTATGTCAGTATTTTCACAAAATACACGCGAACTGCCGCTTTATAGAGAAGTCAAACTGATGATACCTTTCGTAATCCACATCCAACTCTGAAGTTAAGACTTCTGTAACGGAAATATTACACCATACCATAAATCCTGTCTTTGTTCAAGGCGATTTGGGTAACTTAACTAAACCTATACTCCGAATGGTTTTATACCGTATGTACATGGTATAGAATTTTAATTCTCGTTGAATAATGTATGTATGGCTATACGGCTGTCTGTACTTACATGATACATGTATAGGCATTTCAACATCCATTTAGGCGACGGCAACGATCCCTTTTCTATTTATTCTGTCAGACTCAAAACCAGAGTCCTTTTGTACATTTCATGTACGCAAGCTGCAAACCACACACAAAACACAGCACTGTTCATTGCAGACTGTTAAAATTCAGTATAAAATTCATTTCTCCTTCAAAACTAAAACTAATTTTCAATTAATATTTTCCAAATTTAAAAACCACTATGACAGTTAGACTTAGACCGGGCAATAAAAAAGTATTGTACTATAGCCTTGGCGTTTGCATAATATATTGGATATTTCTCCGAACAAAACGATACACCGAAGTTTTAGAATTCACTATTGACGGAGCGGATCCAAAGACTGTGTGGGAATTCTGGGCTGATTTCTCAAACTGGCAAAAGTTAAATCCAAATGTGTAAGCTTCAATCAAACTCACTCTCGTCAAGAATCAAATAAATCGTCTGTCCTGTGTTATTTATGCATTAACTATTGATTTATTATTCAATTGATTTACATCTCTATTCAATTTCAAAGGTTAGATTTTGAAGTTCAGCACGAGAAAGGAAATTATGAAAACTGGGAGTATGCAGTGAAGTACGAGGAAGAAATGAATCTCGTACCTCTGGCGAGGCTTCACATTTGGGCAATTTATAAAATAACACCAGAACAACGACATGGGCATTTCTCTCAACCCTTCAAGATAGTGTCACAGCATAAAACCTGCTTTCTATTCTTTTGCTGTAAAAACTTTATTTATTTACCGATATATTTTTTGTTGTTATTGTATGAACGCGTAAATTTAAAATGGTTGTTTTTTCTGTAGTTAACACAGATGCGGATATGATTTTTGTGGTGAATAACCGATCCAAAACTAAATCTACCAACGTTATCGAGACTCTTGAGATTGAGTGTATTCCGCTCCTGTCATCGTTTTGCAAAAAGGAATTTCGTGCACAGAGAAAAGAAATACTGAACAATGTAAATCAAATTGATTTTTCAACCCTTTGAAATAATGTATGGCATAGAAGGTATATGAAAAGAAAGAAATTATGGTAAATGTTGATGAATTATGATTAAAGGTATAAACCTATGTAATAAACATACACAGAGAATATATGTATTATATTTTTATTCCGTTCTCTAAACACTGTATCATAATAAAGCCTTACCGATATAAGAGGTTATGTGTTCTACTTACAAAAAAGGCGATCTTAACATAAATACTTGCAACTTTATCAAGCATAACGAAATTCTTCTGATCTGCCGTAAACGGCAATACTTAGTTTTCGTCATCTACATGCACATTAAAAGAAAAATAAAAAAGAAAGGAGATGTGATAAAGTTCGAAAGTATATTATAGATGTGTAAAGTTTCATGGAAAAAAGAATGAGAGTAAAGCGTCATGCAAAGCATGCATGCTAACCTTTAACGTCTTCATCAGACGATTCGCCCTCTTCAGATTCAAACGCATCATCCGGAATGGAAAACAGATGAATAAGTTGCTGTTTCAATAAAAATCGAAAACCGTTAAGAGCCAAAGTTGTGCTATGCTGAATTTCATATTGCACTGAACAGACATTATCATCATTACACAGAAGCAATAATAACTAACCTTGTTAGGATCTCGAAGAATCAAATATTTGCCGTCTTCTTGTTTCATACAAAGGTCAATAACACAACGAAGAATTCCCCAAGCGTTATCCATATTTAAGCTGATTTGGGTAGCAAATTCAGTGGGTTTAAATTGCTGGGTGCCTAAAATAACGTGGTTTGAATCATCTCGGGGGGTGACTCTTGACACGTACCTGAATGTACATCGAAAAAATAGTAAATACAAAACGAAAAATCTAGTTAGGTTTGACTGAAAATTACTAATTTTGTATTCCATACCCAAATTTCATTTGATCCGAGCCAGCAAGGAGAGATTGAACGGTCCATTTCGCTAGCTTGCAAGCGTTGTTTCGCAGTTCATTGGCCAAGACTGCACCTCGTTGCATGTCAAGTTTCTGACGCCAATCAATTCCACCAGAAAACTAGAAATTACATATTATTAAATTTTATTTGCTACACAAATAGTACAAATGCAAATGTCTTTTATTAAATTCTTGAGGAATATACCCTTGGATCCCACTCATTCAGTGCTTTCACGTTGATGTACTGCACCTCACCAGCCGTTCCATGCATGACAGCATCATGTTGGCAACGAGCAATCAGAATAATACCATTATCAAGGTCCCACTTTCTATAGCGGTAGCCAACCGACGCCATCTTTTCAATCTCATCTTCGCCAATAAAGGGATTTGGCTCATCGAATTTATACCGATCGTCGCCCTGTATGTTTGAAAGCATATAACTGGTAATTTGTTGCTCACTGAACCAAACTCTACCAAACAAAGTAAATGTAATCTAACGAACCATTTTCAACACTTGTTGAGAGAAGTTGTTACAAACAAAAGTAGCTTCGAGTGCTAAATTATTTAGCATTTCTGGATCATCCAGTGGAGGTTCATTCGATGTTTCATTTACGGTAAGCAAATCTGGAAGAAGAAGCAATTTTTCAAACAATACGGAATTTCAGCTATAATTAACCGCATAAATAACCTTAGTATGACTTACCAAACGTGTTGTCACGTTTGTCAAAAAAGAGCTTTCCACCGATTTTGTGAACAACAATGTCCCATGAATAATTTGAACGTGTTGCACACATCAAAGTAGCCAAAATTGAATCCGTGGCATACACTGTCCCAATTGTTTTGGTGAGCTAAAATTAAATTTTGTCATTTGATTAACGATTACATTTACAAGTTTCAGATTGCAAATCATTTAGATAGAGTGACACTAGGCAGTTATATGTTAACTTATTTATGTACACTATTTTGTTACTACACAAAATTACTCTGAATAGTGAATAAAAATCTGTCTGCTTGCTCTGCAACAAACAATCACAAGTAAACATAGTCGGAATTGAAGCAGATCAAGCATATTGTTGTGGCACAGATTTTATGTCCGTAGCACATAATGACGCAAAGTCATGTAGCCACAGATGATCAAATTCTATGCAAACATTTCACTAATACTTTGACAGTCTACATTGATAATTGTCTTAAAAGTAGCAATCCATGCACATGCACGTAAAATCTGCTTACAACTCACCTTTCGGATTATAGGATCATCTGAGGTTGTTACAGTATGATGAATGCGGTCGATAGGTACAAGTGGCCTTTCGTTTTTCACATTTACTCGGTCATATGACTTGTCGTAGTACTCCACAGATCCACATTTCACACTAAAAAAATAAAGAAATGTCTTGGTTTAATTTTCTTCAAACATTTTTTTGATTTTGAAATGCACCATCCAAATTGCAAAGCATGAGTGGCATTGTTTCGCTTACAGATCTTCAGGTTCTTTAACGTTGGGAAGATACAATTTGCTCAGCCGAGGGAAATCCATTTCTTCAATACTTTTCCAGTCCGCTTTCACCGTGACAGAAGCCTCCCTGTTCTTCATTGGACCTTTACCTTGATCGTAACGACCCCGTCCACGTTGGTTCTGCATCTTTCGGTCCTTCATCTTGTTGGATTTTAGCTGTTGCATTCCTTGGGCCTGATTACGGTTCTGCTGCTTCATCCTGGGGTTCTTTTGATTAGGACGAAATCTTGACCTCTGGTACATGGGTCGTTGAATCTTGGTAGTGTCCACCAACTGGAATGAGCTTTCATCTTCATCATGGAAGTAGGCAAATTGATTGCCAGCTCCAACACCAAACTGAGAAATGTATTTATCTTGGAGGTAAAGACGACGAGGAAAAAAAGAAAGAGAAATGTTCAATTAAGCATTCATATTTTAATGCATTACAAATTAGCAAATTTTCAGATCATGCGGAAACAAGGAATACAACTCACTTTGAAATCGCCTATCCGGATAAGTCGCACCGGTCCAATCAGCAATCTAAAGTGAAGAAATAATAAAAACACGAGCCGTAAATTATGTTATGGGTTGGGGAATGAAAACACGAATAATCCCATTTACACAATTAAATACACAGGCATAGCATATGTACAACATACCTTTCCAAGCCGGTCACTTTTGGCAAAGGGCTGATACGGCATGTCCTTAAACTGCTCAGGAATTCCAGTGGGACCCCATCCTGTTTCATTATCATGAATTACAGGTGGCACAAATTTAAACGTTGGTTTTGATGCCATATTTTCACTTTTAATCCACTTTAAAATGACCAATTTGTAATGTACTTAAAAAATCTCCAAATTATAAATGTCAAAGCTGCGTAGATATACAACAGCACAGAGACCTAGAATAGAAGAAGAGAGTAACACAAAACAGGTTGAAGGTATAAATGCACTGTGGGATTTGAATGAAGGAGCGACTCTGCTCACTCTTCTTGGATCAACATAGATGGCCAAGTGTGCAACATCTTTGTGCAGTCGGCGACCACCGGCGGCGTTCTTCCCTGAGATGTACATACTTGTTTTGTGGCCGATGCAGGCGATGCATGTCCACGATGGGGTTCATGGTAGATGTGCAAAGCTGTAGTAGTGGTTTGTTTAGTTTAGTTGGTGGACGTACTATGTGAATGTAAAATGTGACCATAAAGTTGCCGTGTGGTTTCTGCACATTTTTGCACACCAATTCTAATACTGATCTGATGATGATGAATGAGTATGAGTAAATACGAGCTGAGAGCAATGGCTTGAAATTTTGTGATGCAACGTTTCGCGTAGTTGAGTGTTTCTAGATCTGCTCTTGGCGACTTGGACTTTGAGACGTGCCCTGGCTTCTATGTGCGATTTATGTTGTAAAGTTGTTTAGTAAATTGTCCCGAAGAAAATACACAGTTCTCTGTCTAATAATAATTATGATTTGCTAAAAAATTGTGTACAAAGTACAAGAGAAGAAGGAGCATAAGGTTTTATTGCAACTTGATCAAGTCTGTTTCAGAATGGAACATTATTAATGTACAAATGCGTGAAAGGGGTGTCGGTGTCGCCAATGTCGCTATCGACAATTACACATTAATATTAACTAATGCAAGGACTGTAGCATTTTTTTGGGAAGAAGAAATTGACATCACCTCAAAACAAACTGCGAATGTGATTACAAGCTTTAATTGTAAATATAAATTGTAGAATTATAAATATTGCAAGTGTATAGTAAATGGCGGATCGTCTTTTTCAAATGCATGCATGGAAGATTGTGCTCAACACAGACAGTCCGAGTCGAGTCCTTCCTTCTTTGGCTAAATGATCTTGCATATTTTATACACATACGTTGATGACTAACAATTGCCATTTGCCATGCGAAATCAAAAACCAGAATTTCGAGAAGGAAGCAACAACATTCAGCTACTAATCATACTTTGACTAATATAATTAATACTTTGATGTTGTGCTGTTGTGCTGGCACACTACAAAACGATTGCTAGACCTACCCTTTACACCCTGACCACTTTTAGTTGGTTCGTCTCAAAATTTTTACTCTCACTCTCACAACATATATAAAACATTATGCGTGAATCTGCTGTTAAGATTGCCAATATTTGGCAAGCAAAAAACAACATAAAGCAGACGATTTTATCGAAGAAGCAAATGGAGTAAGTGAAACAAAGGTTGCAGGTTGCAATGTATAATGTTGTGACTTGAATCACAACGCATTTTCTCAAGATCATTGTCAGTAAGCATAATGATTTTGAACAAACGAAAGCTTACGTCTTTTACTCATCATCACCCTTCACATTTATAGTTTAAACCCTTCGAATACAGTTCATTTTATTTTATACATTTATAAAATAAAACCTATTTGACAACCATTACAAATAAGCGAAACCGCAACTAGTGATCCGTAAAGCATAATAACAATAGCCGTAAGATTTTGTTTCTAACGCATGACCCCATAAATGGTTAAGGTAAACGCTAAGTTTTGAAAATCATCAAAAGATATTTTTTGTATATGGGTCTTTAGGTTGTATATCGTGGGGATGTTTTTTGTCCAATGAATGATTATGTAAATGAAATTCTGCTTTTGTGCTGTACATTAGTACATTTCTTAAAATGTTTACCAGAAAGAAATGAGGATAAAAAAGCGTAGAGAAAGACCACTTCCTTCGAAAGAAAGTATTTTTTATTCGCAGGTTTGTGGTGTCATTAAAGATATTTTAAATTCGTATTAGAAGTCGCTATTAAATACATAATTAGCAAATCGACACGCACCGTCTTTATAGTGGTGTTGGTGGTGTGATGTGCACTGGGCAATATGTAGCAGGTCCAACAAATTCTTCATCAGACAATTGGTTTTATTTATCACGCAATTACAATATATTTTGCACATAACAATGTACACCGCGCCAGCATGCAAATGGCCAACAAGTAGATACGCATGAATGAAAATCAAACCAGAGCGACACATGAATGTTAATACATTAGGACATTACATATGAGTGCATAATTTTCAGTTGGTGTTCGTATGTAAGAGTAACGAAGATGACTTTCAGTTTCATTTCAACTGTGGGGTCTTGGTCTACTATGTATTTAACCGCTCATTGCATTTCCCGAGCATATCGATGCAAATTCAGAACCTTTTATCACAGCACAACGCGTCAACGCGTGTACATCTAGATTAAGCAGTTTCCTGACCGGCTGCACCTGGCACCTTCAATGCAATCTTATGTTGCATACCAATATCTTACAAACTTAAAGGTCCAACATTGTCTCGACATTATTGGTTACATCAATCAAGCACATTTCAACCGTGAATGCATTAAAAATATCATCTACGAATCTGATTCTACGTCCGTATAAATCTTCAAAGTGCAATGAGAGCATGTGACAAAGGACGCAGCCACTCTGTATGACTAACTATGAACGTTAATTACGTTACGTAAGTTATTTCCGGAAGTGTCCAATGCTTGCCACACCACCGGCAGTTCATATATTATGTATCTTGAAAATGCATGAACTATTTTTTAAATCAGACTGGCGCATTGTAAATATTGCTATTGCAGGACATCAAGTGACAAACTTACTGTGAACAAAAAATATATATTTTATGACGATATTGTATTGTCTTTGATGAACAAACAATGGAGGGGGGACTATTATTAACAGGTACTATTAGATTTGCGAAACACACCGAGAGTGACATTCTAACTATGGCTTACAATTTCCCTTAAAAACTTTCGTACTGGTCCATAATTTTCGTCCGTCTTACTCTTGGTTATTAATAGAAAATAGACGACGCTCAAGTGATAGCTTGTTGGTGTGGGAGTGAATGAACTATTCAACATACACTTACAAACTTACAAAAATGCAATTCGGCCCGAGATTGAGTGACGGACGGTATATACCTGTGTGCACATGTAACACATATGCAATGCAGGATATTTGATGATACGTGTAGTTGCCTGCCTGTTTTCAATGAAATTTTTTGTCAATTATAATTAGGAATTAGGATGAAAAATACGCCAACATTAAAAAAAGATTTCTATACCTCATAATATCCCTTGCGACCTGATGAGCGCTGACTAACAAGGAATTATGGCATTATTACAATTGCATGCTTGTAAATTTAAGTCTAATAATGTCGCCAAACCGTGAGTGGACCAACTTCAAACGTAGGTATTACTTTTACTAATTTTTCGTTTAGTCCAATGCATGATCGATATACATATCATTTTTTCTTTTCAATACATAATATATGAGCCAAAGTACTTAGGCACCTTCGCTTTGTCGATCAGTTAACAAGTACCCTCAGTTAACAACTTCTCTGCTCTGCAGCGAGCGACTAGTATTGTAGCAGGGTTCACAGGAGTCACAAGTCAAAACAAACTTGTCGGCTGCCTTAGAGAAAGTGAAAAAGCAAAACACTGCCCTTAACTCATACGCTTCAAATTCCATTAAAGAAGTAAAGCTACGCACGCATCATCATAAAAAATACTAGTCGAAACCTTAGTAAAAACTCGTCAGCCAGCAAAAGCGAAAATTTCATAAAGACACACATATATCTCATCTCTCATGAATCATGATTACCAAGTTTGTAGTCACACTCGCAACCCTTGAAACTTACAAGTCACAATGAGAAACACGGCATAAAACCATAAATAAAGCGTTGCCGGAAACCAAAGTGCAATCTTTTAGTACGAGCAAAGTTTCGAAGATATCAATTACTTTAAAATGCCTATCAATACACAGGCTGCCCTAGCTGTGAGCTTAATTCCAGCAGCACTCATATTACTTTATAGTTTCATGGAAAATGGCGGAACTTTAAAGGATTTTGTTAGCAAAGATCATGCACTTTCTGGAAGTGCCAGCTCACTTTCCGTGAAAAACATTAGCTTTATT
Source organism: Dicranocentrus wangi (assembly GCA_036850665.1). Classification (NCBI taxonomy): domain Eukaryota; kingdom Metazoa; phylum Arthropoda; class Collembola; order Entomobryomorpha; family Entomobryidae; genus Dicranocentrus; species Dicranocentrus wangi. The sequence goes on along the minus strand of JAANSN010000179.1, from coordinate 66,698 downwards.
GCAAATAGTACCAGTGAAAACAGTATTAGTGTCAGTAACAGTGTACCGAAAGCAACTACAGTGTTTACAACAACAACAACGACGTCTCGCCCATCAACAACGACTGCACGGACCACTACGTCGACGACTACTCGACGAACTACGACTATTTCTACAACTCCCATTACGAGGTCCACCACTCCATCTACGACAACTACTGCAGCTCCAGTTAATTTACCGCAATTACCGGTCTGCTGCGACAGTGTACGCTCGTCTGGAGGACGGCTAATTGGGAATTGCGCTAATAATGATGCTGTCCACCAGTTACACATGGATTTGCTAATGCTTGGTCAGCACCAGGGCAATAGTGTATGGACCGTACCTGGGCATCTTATGGAATCGGAATTAGACAAGAAGTTTAGGTAAGTTTAAGTTTGAGAAATGAGTTTTATAGGCACATTAGTAGCATAGGAAAAGTCATTGTTTCATTTTGAAAACGATTGCAAGATATTATGTTATGAATTTCGCATTTGGAAATATCACTGACACTAGTGACAGGATACATATTTGATCGATACATGATAATCGCATATTATACATCATTTAATACTTCATTCTAAATAGACACGACGTGAGAATTTAAAGATATGAATATAGCCCCCACCCTCCTATCAGTAACAAGTATATTTAATTTTGTTTTCTATCATTAAGAGAAATCGACCGCTTAGCGTTTCAAGTTAGGGTATTTAGGATTTCGAAACTGTCAAAAGTGGTATCGAATTCAGATAGGCTTGGTATAGTATGCTTACTCCTACTGAAAAATAAACTGATCCACATAATGTATTATATTATAATTACGCATACTGTCAGATAATCCTTCACTGACCACACATGACGTATGTGATTATTACAAATTTGTCACGCACAGGATTCCTGTTGCTTGATAATTTTCTACTGTTCCTTTTTCTTTTCTTTTTTACATTACCAATTCCTACTTGCCGGTTAGCTCAGATTCGTTTGTTTCACTCCGCACTTAATGTTGATTTCTCCTTAGTTTGTTTATCCTCGATGCACGCACAAATTAGGGATGTCAGTATCACAATTCAAAGTCGTCATCAATAGTAATCGATTTTAAATTCTGGGTGAATTAGCGTATTACAGCATGGAAATTACCATTAGACGTACGTATTATCGTCATATTTTAGTTATCGTTATTCAATACATTAATGCATAATACATCTGCATCCCTTTCCACTTAACTTGCCTTTTCCCGTTTCTCCTACCTTAAAAATGTCTCATCATTAGTTATTTATGCATCGCAAAATGAACGAATCTGCTAGCAGAAAAACTCAATTTTTATCGCTATTTGATTTCCTATTTCAGATATTGGAGTCATTGTTATATGTACGTACAATGCAATGCACATAACCACTCCCTTTCAAAAGTTTGTTTTGACCATTATATTTATTATACCTCATTTATATGCGCAAGCGACTGTTGTATAATACCGATTCACTAGTATAATAAAGCACATGCGCATGCTTGGCAGTTGCACAAGTAATCTTCACATGATATACGGATGATATGGTTGAGCTATTCAAATTACAGTCAAATGAAAAATGTTTTGGATATTCAAAGCCATTGCTAGTTATAAGAACCGGATATTGAGAGAAATGCGAGCATCACTTGTAAATAAACTAACAATTTCGTTCTGTGCGTCTAGTTGAAAAGATGAATTTGTAGATAATGCATATTAACATTAATATTTTTCCAATGCCGAATAACAACAAGACTGCGGTGGATTGAACATGAGCAATAATTATTGTCTTTGAATCCCTGTCAGTCTGCCCATCCATCGCGCATGTAGGTATTTAGGTATACTCTACTATGTACACCCAAATATATTTTTGCTTTTGAAAAAAGTTAATTCAGAACATCAAAATAGCCTTCCTTTCGATATACCTACAGCTAGATTTTTAAAATATTGTTACTAGATTAGCAGCACCAAACTTTACAGGAAACGAGTTTGCTGGCTTAAAAAACTTGCCCCTTTTACTTGGCGAGTAGTCTCATCCGTATAGAAATTTGCTGTGACAGTTAAGAGCATAACGTTTTAAGAGAGCAACCTTTAAATAAATAAGTAGAGGTTCCTTTTAGTTATGTAAAAAGTGGTCTTTAAGAGAAGTGACAGGTGGCACCATTTTCACTATGTATCGTCTTGTTCATAATTGAGATTTTTTGCTAAAAAAAGTCTTTTCACTTGAATTGCTGCCATCTAGACATTTGTATATAATTGTAGATAGATGTAGTTTCGTACGAATAATTTTTTTTTCTTATTTTGTCATTTCCAATTACAGATTGCGCACAGTGAGTCCAGGCTGTAAAGATGGTAAGTTTATTGGGCAACTTCCTTTGAGCAGAGATGTCACATCCCCAGATCACTTTTTATCAGATGGAATGCTAAAATATAAAAATGAGTACTACCGACCGGATGAATATTGTATTAGAGGCAATGGGTAAGTCGACTGATGTGAAAGCAATGAACTTTGAAGTTGATAATTATAATCGATAAGTGCAGCTGCTTAAAATGCTATCTGCGTCGAAAGTGCATGTTATCGGAATATCAACATGAGTTTTATGTAAATTGTCGTCAGCATTTCGTTAACCACGGTACGAAGCAGTGAAAAATTGTGACTTGGGTGAAAAGAAGAGCGCATAATAATACATGTTTAGAATAAAAGTAGCGACATGGTACCAGTTAACAGTACTTTATTGCAATGCGATCCATCGTGTTCGCACTTGAAGATGCACTTAAATATTGGTAACAAAAACATATCATTTGAGATCAATACTAACTGTATGTATCTCTTTTAGGAAATATTCATGATATTGCACTCTGCACAAGCCACAAACTCTACTGACTGACTTTGAGTAATCTACCAATACAATCTACAATCTAGCATTTTTCTGCACTGTGAGTGTGGGAGCTTGCATTGTATACACACTGCTTGTCTCAACTAAAACAGGAATCTTCAAATCTAATAGACATCTAGTAATATTAGATGTAAAAAGTAGTTTTGAATGAAAATCTTCTCATGTTACAGCAAGCATAAATGTATTTTAAACGCTACGGGCGTGATATTAACATTAACAATAGCATATGCTAGTTTACCTTTTTGTATGCACCAACGAAAATGATTCACATTCTAGTTTCATAGATTTCGTAGATGTACAGACTTTGCTGACAGGTGACAGACACGGTAGTAGCAAAGGTAGCTTCCTGAGCCTGTTTTATTAGTTCCTTTCACTAAAATTGTCTTAAAGCAATGCAATCATCTTGCGATTTTCTTAATTGTGATATGTAATTAGCAAAAAACAACTTATTTGTTCACCAGTGTATCACGTATTTGTTTTGTTAGTCAAAAACTTCGTTTGCGATTATATTAGGAACGACAGAATGCTCCCCCTAACGAACCCACCTTTGCAAAAGTCTTAATTTGCATATGAATTCAATTGCAAGACACACTGCAAATTTTAAATAATTTCTGGTAACAGTGGATGTTCAAAGAGGTCGAAATAATTTTTTTTTGCAATTTAAAAAATATAAAAACGAAAGTATCGGGAAAATATGTGCCGGCAGATGTTTGCGATACAACCACGATATTTTACGAAAAACGAATGAAATTTGAGAGAGTATGCACAATAGCACAACGCAGCGTCGACTTGATTGCCTAAATTAGCTGAAAATGTCTGAAAAGGGTTGATAATAATAATATTGTGCCATTTTATTCTAGTCAAGCCGAAGGCGTTTTGGAAATTCAAATTTGCAAGATCAATTGCTCAAATCCGGATACCCCCTGCGTGCACAAATGTTGTGGCTACGATGAAATTTACAGTATGGGAATGAAGGGTCAGCGTGGTGGTTGCATACGTATGGATCCCAAAAAGAATGAATCCACATGGTCTCCAATATTGTATGACAATAATGGAGTTAAGATAACTCCGGCGGAACTGAAAGCTGCTGGGATAAAACCACACGTAATTCAGTCAAACCCCACTCGCTTCCGACATTTATGCCCTCGAAATGCTACAACAGTGTTCCCGCATGGTCAACAAGTGGCGGAATTTCTGGCGATGGTGTTGCGCTATCCGTTTTCTGCTCTGAAGTAAACTGCATATATGGATATAAAATAACATTTTTTTTACATTATTGTTCTAATAATACACGCTTACACTGTCACCTCTATGATTCATTACGTAATGTAGATTTAAGATGCGGAAAGATGGATGGCTAATGAATCCAAATGATACCCAACGAAATATAGCCATCTCAAAGAGTATGAGAACGACAAAATATTGCATTGACGGTGTGCAGAATTACGGAGAATCAACCCCATTTTCTAACCTGGAAGAGCAGACGGTTCTGTTTCTATGTTTAGGAGTTGCAGAAGGTAAAATTTTTGGGAAATTCATTCGTATGAATTGGAATAGGATGAGGTTTGATATCACATTGTGTTATTATTATGGACTTTGTTTGACTTGTAGAACTTGCTACGTTAAAGTCTGAGAATTTAGTGGTAGCAGCATCGAATAATCAACAATCAATGATTACCACAACCACCACCCCTGAACCAACTACAACACTATTCACAACTACCACCCAGAAACCGACAACGACAACAACCCGAACTACCCCAAAACCAACAACCCGGACCACTCCTAAGCCCACAACGACGACAACCCGGACGACTCCTAAACCAACAACTACAGCAACTCGGACTACTCCTAAACCTACAAAGACGACAACCAAAACTACCCCAAAACCCACAACTACAACAACCCGGACTACCCCAAAGCCGACGACAACCACTAAGAAACCTTCAACAACAACAACAACAACTAGTACACCTAAGCCAACAACATCTACGCCAAGTACGATGAAAACAGAAGCTCCAGTTCTGCCAGTTTGCTGTCCATTGAATCCAGACGCAAACGAGGATAATACCAACGAGATCTCCCATCACTGCAAATCCTCTGGCGATAGTTCCGAACAAGCAAATAATATCGTGCCGCAAGCTAATATAAATTCAACTTGGATTGCATCTCCAAACTTTATGTTTACCCATCAAATCACTAACTTCCGGTGAGTTTCATTGCAATAAACGTACTGCTGGGTGGGATTTGATGTTAATGTAAATGCATTTCTACAGCAAAGGTTATTGTTATCAATTTACTTTGCAGATTGCAAGTTAAGCCTTTAAAATGTGAGAAATGGACCAAGGCTTTTGTTCACAATCTTGGGAAGCTGTTGTCTCCCACAGAACCCGTGCTCATGCCCGACGGTATGTTGAAAATGGGAAATGACTATTACAGAGACGGAGAGTTTTGTGTGAACGGGTATGTTGTTTGTAATTCTTGATTTAAATCTTGCATGGATAAAAGGGATAATAATAGTTTGATTGATAATGTAATTGGTCAATCTTTAATACCGAATTTTTTCCCTTGCTAGTGTTTTTCCAAATATAGTTGAAGTGCTCGTATGCAAAACAAACTGCTCCGATCCACAGACTCCATGCATCCAGAAATGCTGTGCTCCTAACGAAGTATACAGTTTAGGAGTTGGAGGAAAGAAACGTGGTTGTGTTTCTCTTTCACAGGAGGATTCTCAATTTAATCCGCCACTGTACAAAGATATAACCACAAAGGTTTCTGAACAAGAATTGGGCAAAATGACACCGCACTTGGTGCAGAAATACCCTCCAAAGTTTCAGTACAATTGTTACAAAAATGTAACTCTGGTATTTCCATTTAGTAGTGATGTCGTTCAACTGATGAGTCCTCTAGCCCAGATTAATTTAGAGTAAGTCTAATTATCATATCATCCAACTATTAAATGTTGAGCCTTAAACTTTTTATGAAATATTTATGATAATACATAAACCGTTTGTCGCCTGTTTGTAGATTTAGGCTAAGGCAAGACGGAAAAGTCATTTACAAACACCCGAGTATTCGGGATGCAACTGGCGACCTGATTGAGTCTGCTTTTAGCACGTACAACTTTTGTGTGGATGGAATTCGTAATTTTGGAGAGCCGAAAGGGCCTTACAACAACCAAGAGGATCAAACCATCCTATTTGTTTGTGCTGTAAACCCTCCCGGAAATCCGGCAACCTAACTTTTATGCATAGGGACAATTCTTGTGCTTGTGTATTTTGTTGACACAAGGATTGAAAGACTATATTACTCAGAACTATCTCACATATTATTTGTCTCCGATAATACTTACCAATTGAATCAATGCAATGTATTTATGTATGAAGATGATGGCTATGAACAATGCAAAACTATGTAGTGGGCTTTTCCTGTTTTAGGATACAAATCTATAATTAATTATTATAAGTTGGTCAGTATAATTATTTTTGTACATGGAGAAATCAAAATGTTTTAGTAATGGCAGCCTTTGGACCGCCATAGTAGAAGTTCCATTTAGAATTTAATGAAGGTCAAAAATGGAAAATCATATTTGGTATATACTCGTAACGAAGGAATTAAGAATAAATACTTTCACTGAAGTTATCCTTGTCATTCCACTCCATCATACATATTCCGTCTGGAATGAATCGTACCGATCAGATCAGGGGGTAAATGACGACGAACAGGCGTTCGTCCAGTCGTATAATACGACGTATTTCACGCATTTTGCAACGCATCAAACATACCTATTTGCGTCAATTGGATACTAAAAATAGAAAATAATAATTTTGGCCAAGAAGTCCATACTAACTAATGCAAATGTGTTCACATCCCAAGTGTGATATTTCTGATTTGTGATTGTGCCTTCGCCTTCTCACGCACGTAATAAATCCTGAATAAACTGTTGTTGGTCATAGTAAAAAATACAAGTTTTCACAATATTCCGTATTCCGCCTGTAATTACTTAAATGCAATGATGAAGTGAAATGAGAATGAGTAGCGAAATGAGCCAGCCATGTGCGCGCTGATGAGCTAATAAACCAAACCGAAACCATGAGCAAGGAGCGATATCAAAATGTTTTGTATTTGTGTTGTGGCTGTATATAGAGAATGCAAACAATAGTAAAAGTGACGTCGATGCATTTGACGCAAATGTACTAAATGTATACGTGTATTAAACATACATTCTTGGATGCAAAGACCACAATGGAGTTTATCAGTATGCAAAGTTAAGATTTGATGGTTAAGCTTACGTGTTACAACTATGTATGTACTGACATGAGTAAACAATATCACACACACAACCACAACTTGTGCAGTGCCTGATCTGTTCTGTACTCTGTCTGTACTAATTGAAATCATCGCAACCCAGCAAGCATTCGATTCGAGCCAGGGAGCTGTTTATACCTCTACTCTACTTTTCATTGAACTTGCATTTCAGCTTGACGTGTCCATTGACTACACTTGCTTCTATAAATAAATTCTCATCAGATGCTCGGGGAATTATTTTGAGTAGAAGCTCCAAGGAGGTAAATGCATACACATGAAAATATTAGTGAATTGACGGACTTTTATACTCCCCGTTTTAAAAGTGTTGAAAATCAATCTCTCAATTTGTTTTGCTTTGACTGCAGAAATTTGTCCCTTTCGAGTGCCACTGTGACAGGTAAAGACATCGGAATTTGTATTTAACACTTATTATACGATTTGTCTTGGTCAGGTAACTATCTAATCGGTGTTTTTCTGTGATGTTCTGTTCTACTGTCGTCTATTTCAGCTATCAGGAAGTGCTCTAGCCTGAACAGAGAACGTATTACAAGGAGCCAGCATTCATCCAGCAATTCCAGCATCCAGCTAGTACAGGTACACCAACCATCATGTACTTCGACTTGGACCTTGTTGCACGGAAGGCTTCTGACTATGCTAAGGACGCAAACTTGGGGCAGTGGATCGCGGTTTGTGTGCTCATCTATATGATGCCTGCGATATTGCGCACCTTGCTTGACATCGCCACTGCTGGACTGAGAATGATTATTCGAACGATTGCCTTCTCGATAATTGCAGTTGTGGCCATCGCTCTATACATGGGAAATGGGTCGGAAGTCGGTGAGATGTTGCAGCCAATAATCAAAGCAATCAAGAAGCTGATAAAATCCTGGCTTGATTAACTACTACCACTTCCACGACATTGCAACTTATCTTAATTGACTGATGATATGCTAATCAGCACTATGCTAAGCCATAAATTATCTTGAGTCAGGTTAAAAAGAGAATATTATATAAAGTTTTGTAACTAATGATCTCAGAAAAGATTGTTGTAATGTTGATAAATAGCTATCACACAATAAAACTGTAAATATGCAAACCTATTCTATTTGTCAAAAATGCTTAGAACATTTTCATTTACACTGCACTTGAAGCCCACAAAACCTATTGTCTTTAATGCATTTAATGCAATATTCAAGGTGGGGGTGGGTATTTTAGGATTTTGTAAATATTATACATATAGACATTATAGACTAGTCGTTTTCAAATTACATACGCTTTGTAACAATTTCTTACATTCTGACAATGAGATTATTGAGATTAATTGCTTAAGAGCCCAGGCATACAACATATACATCCTTTTATGTACATTTATTGATCTAGCTGTATTTGCTGCTTTTGCTTTACTGCAATTAGTACAAAACTGACAGAGTAGTATTGTAGTATGAAGTTTATACATTTATCCAGTCTTTCCATTTTCAAGAGTACCATCAATGCTAGCCAACCTCGTGTCAGATGCAGACCAGATAAACATTAAGGTAAAGGTACCACACCTGAAATGTCTACTTAACGCTAAATTGTGTAGGTATTTATATAGTATGCATTTAGAATTTGGGATAGGAGAGACACTGTCGCTCCGCAGTAAACTAATTATCCATGATTTCCTGTCGTGCATACGTACTGTTACCACCTATTACCAATGCAGGAATCCCGACAGAACATCCTACTGATGTATGTACTAACATACGTCACACGCGTACAACCTCCTAGGATTAACTGGCATCGAGAAAACTTCCAAGGACATGAACATGAAGAAACATTATATACAAAGACTACTTCCGACTCAAAAATGTCAGTGCCATATTTGCGTTCCACTGGATAGCACTTTTGTGCCTTATGCACTCATCGCCAACTGACATTTTTTATCTCCGAGCTTCGAACAAGGACTCGTACGTCAAGATAAAGCCTGCTGGAGAATGCTTCATCCGAGAAAAACAAGTGCTGTAGGGATTTGCATCCCCAGCATTAAAAATCAGCTACAATTGCCGGTTTTAATTCTTCTTGTCTGCATGTCTTTCGCAGTCAGTGTTGATCCATACGATTTTATTATAGGTAACGCGGCATTTTGCATGCCAAACATGAAAAGATTTCGATTAATACAAGTAGCATAACCGATTTTGAACACAGTTGGAGGAGGCACTGCCGGCTGTGCGTTGGCAAGAAGACTGGCAGACGATGGAAGGCACAGTGTTCTTGTCCTGGAATCTGGCGGTGTTCCCAAAGAAAACATGTCAGTTCCAGCATTTGCTCCTATATTTTTGTCGGATCCAGATGTCATATTCCGTTATCAGTCAGTCAAACAGAAGAGCGCAGCGTTATTCAACAATGGGGTATGATGGGTTTTCAAAATTTACATCACATTATGTTCGAAGTTCCGTTAGATTTTTACTTTATATTGTCACAGACCATCAACATAAAAGTGGGTCGCACGCTCGGTGGGACAAGCTCATTAAACTTTATGTTTTTTAACCGAGGAAGTCCGCATGATTATAACCGGTGGAGCAATGTGAGTAGATCTGAAGGATGGAATTATGCGAGCTTGTTGAAATATTTTAAGAGGATAGAAACCTACGTGGGGGACTTTCCGTCAGGTAGTAGGCAACTTCTGATTTACTTCCGAACTGACTGACTGACATTGAGATTAGGGAGTGAGGATTCCAAAAAGATATAGTAATATCGGCTATATTGTGTAGATCAACATGGATTTGATGGACCAGTTACTGTAAGCCGTCCTAGGTATGCTCCAGGGTTGGAATATTGGCTTGCCGCAGGACGATCAGTGGGCTATCCTATTGCTGATCCCAACGGTCCTCAAATAATAAGTAAGCGTCAAGAAAGCTAATATTCATGTTAATAAATTCCATTTATTATCCTAATGCTAATATGTCATGCATGAAGGTAAAAGTTGACCATTATGCTTTATAAATTAGGCTTCAATCCCGTCGAGTTTAGCAAAAGAAAGGGAAGGCGTGTAAACTCTTACGCAGCATATATTCAACCTATCCTTGCGACCAAACCAAATTTGCGGGTTGTAATTAATACAAATGTTACCCAGATAGTATGTAACCAGGATTAGCATCGTTGTTTGATATTATTAAAGTACAATATGCCATATATACATTCAGTCCATTTTGCAAATAATAGATATTTAGGAACAAAAGGGCAATTGGAGTACGAATTTCTACACGTTTGCCGAATGGTGGCCGGAAAGATGACGTTGTGTACGCAAAGAAAGAAATTATTGTAAGCGCTGGTACATATGGATCACCAGTATTGCTAATGAAATCTGGTATCGGACCACGGGAAGTGTTGCAGGCAGCAAAAGTAGGCTGCAAATATTATTAACACATAATCAAAACTTATAAATCTAAACTAACACATTAAACTATTTTCTTAGATTCCAGTTCTGCAAGAGTTGCCAGTCGGAAGGTAACTTTTTAATTGCCAAAAATATTAACTCTACTCAAACTCAGTTATTTGCAGTTACAAAATTACGATTTATATATGAAAATATAACAAACCTAAAAGCTATCCATCTAATGGAAAATATAATTTTAGTAATTTGGACGATCACCCTCTGATATTTATGAATATAATTTTAAATGATCGATCTGCTGTAACGGATTCTGATCGAGACTGGACTCCTGCAAATTTTGAGCTGTTAAACAAGGTTGGAGATGGTACGACGATTATTGTATCGCCATTGCAGACTTCGTGAAGTTCTGTTTCCACTGGATGAACGTAGATACATATTTCACGCGAGCTATAATACATGTAATAACAACTGAAATTAATCGACCATATTTGCAGGTCCATTTTCAACTGCAGCAGGTGCCACTAGTCAAGTATTTCTGGCTTCATCTGTAGCCAAGTCGGAAGGCTATCCAGATTGGGCAGATATACAAATAGCTCCGTTTAATAGTGTACAAGCATTTGATGACCGAGGGCCTGCTGCTGCTGACTGGGAAGCTCCAATGGCAGTGTCAGTATTTACTGGCAGGAGGAAGAGTAGAGGCAGTATTACGCTAAACCCACAAGATGTTAATGGTTCCCCCCTCATTGATCCCAACTACTTCTCGGACCCGCGTGATGAGCAAATATTCCTAGATGGTAAATGCACTGCAATTTCCAGCGTACTGTATAATAATTACACCCTATTCTCCGTATAAATATTAAAGTATTTAACCATCGTAGCAATTAAGGCCGTTTTAACAATATTCGAGAAAACTAAACCTTACAAGAACCTAGCTGCTCGATATTCACCTATCGAACTCCCAGGATGCCGAAATTTGGAAGCAAGGGTAACTCAAAGTGATCGTATTAAAACTTATAGTTCTATAGATTCTTTTATTTTGCTGGAAATTCCAGCCTGATGATCCCATTGACTAAATATGCCTATTTAGACACAGATTTTGTAGGATTTATAATGTGTCTTATATATAAAGGGACAGTTCAAATCTTTGGGTTGAAAGTTGATATAGGTAGGTTCATATAGTGCTTTCAAACTTTTACTCACGAATTTTCATTAAATCGGAATTTTGTGTGGTAAAATGAATTTCTCAAACTGGTGTAAGGTCTTCATGTCCAGTGCTCCAGCCACACCGTTTTCTCTTCCACGCGAATACAGTAATATAAATGTAATCTGCCCAATTACTAAGAACCATGTAATAAAGAGTGAACGCCTGGTGAGTGGTGGCCCTGTTCACCTGACAGACATTTATCACGTCCCTGCCATGCCCCTATATAGCACATATAAATTCCTAATTCTGTATTTAGTCAGGTATGCAATGGTCTGGTTTTCATATAAAGACAGATAATTAGTAATTGATTTAGTCAGTCAATATGGTTATTAAATTGGAATTTCCAACAAAATTAGAGGGATTGAAGGCAGGGCTTTTTTCTGAAATGGTAAGTTTTTACCGGGTATTTAATGTAGTCAGACGCATACTGGAAATGTTATATGCGACAAACCACCCAGTCAGGCTGTCACCCCGCCGGGACATGCAAAATGGGCCATGGACCGCTAGACCCACAAGCTGTAGTGGATGCAGAATTGCGGTATTTCCAATATTTGAAATATATATCTAATTTAATACTAAATATGCTTAATTAGACTAAAACGTAATTGGTGTAAGTTTACATAATTAATTTATAATTTGTCATTTCATTTGTTGTTAGTGTAATTGGAATTGATGGTCTCCGAGTTGTCGATGCCTCAATAATGCCTGCTGCTGTTAATGTCAACACACAAGTAGCCGTATATGTTATAGCTGAAAAGGCTGCTGACATGATTTTGGATCACTGGAGAACAATAAACCTATATAGAATTTGATATTTCTTACTTATAAAGAGCGAAGCGTGATTAAAACGAGATATATTTACAAGGCTAAATGGCACTTATTATTCTGCAAATTCAGAATGGTGATACGTGACTGACTTAAAATTGTTTGAAGAGTTCCAGGTACATGGCATGACATAAAAGAGAACGGGATTTCACGGGATTATTGCATCCTGCATTACAACTCGTACCTCTCCATATGCTGCATATCATAAATCTTTCAAAACAACTTGAGTAACTTACTCATTTTGTCAGATAACTCTATCATCATTACTATTTTTATATCAGGTTCCATATATAAAGATTTTTGTATTTATGATCTGATGAATTACCAGTTGCTGAACTTGGTAGAGGACGGGACAGTGGTCACATTACACTTGTGTATGTGCACAAGTCAGTAAGCTGTAAATAGAAATCCAAAAGCTGACGAAGAATCTGAAATGCTGAAAGTTTTAGCGATTTCGGCTATTTTGCTAATTCAATGTCGTGCGACGACGCAGCAGACCTATGACTTTATTGTCGGTAAAAATAACAGTCACAATTATTTAGTTTACAAAATTGTATATGTATTACGGTTTGAACAATCTGAGCTAAATCTATACTTTGGTTTTCAAAATTACGCCACTGTAAGTTGGCGGAGGTGTCGCAGGATGTGTAGTGGCAAGTCGATTGTCAGAGAATGGGATGTACAACGTTCTATTGCTGGAGGCAGGTGGAGTACCAACGGATGACATGGACATTCCAGCTTACGCCCCAACGTACCAAGTAGACCCTGCAGTAACCTTTCAGTACAAATCAGTTCCACAAAAAAATGCGTCACTAGCTTATGGCGGAGTAAGCAGCTCATGATTAAATCACAAGTCACGGTTAAAGAAACTTATAAAAAATAAACATAAATTAACCTGTGCATGCCTACCTAGATTGTCAATATACCGCTGGGAAGAGTACTTGGGGGAACAAGTTCGATTAATTACATGTTTTTTAACCGTGGCTCACCACGTGACTACGATAATTGGGCAAATATTACCCAGGATGACAGCTGGAACTATTCTAACGTACTTCAATATTTTATAAAAATGGAGGATTATTCTGGGAACTTTCCGTCAGGTAATAATACGAATTTATATTTCACATGGATATAATGAAAAGTTTAAAACCAAATAAATGCCTTCTGTCATGCAGAACAACACGGAACCGGTGGACTACTTTCCATAAGTAATCAGAGCTACGCCCCAGGTCTAGACACTTGGCTGGCAGCAGGACAATCCATGGGCTATGAGATTGCAGATCCTAACGGACCGCAAAAAATTAGTGAGTCCGGAGGAAATTTATGACTGAGCCTACACTTTCAAATGATTACTATTAAAATTCACTCAATCGTGCATATCAATTGCTAACTACAGAATATTGCTTCAGGTTTTACTCCGATCGAGTACAATAAGCGTGCTGGCAGACGTGTTAGCTCGTATACTGCCTATATTAAGCCATTCGAAGCTTCAAGGCCAAACTTGGAAGTTATTACGAATGCATACGTAACTCAGTTGGTAAATACTTGTGCGAAGCTAATCTTTCAATCATGTTTCGAAAATCCAAAGAGCTTTCAAATTCAATTAAGCTTTAAAACTAGATACTTGAAGGAAGTGCTGTAGTTGGGGTAAAATACAACGGAACTCAAAATGAAATCGTTTCCGTTTACGCGAACAAAGAAGTTATAGTAAGCGCAGGAGCATATGGATCTGCTATCCTTTTGATGAAGTCTGGAATAGGTCCGAAAGACGTTTTGGAGGATGCTGGGGTAATAATTGTAAACTAAGCAAGATAACTGTAATGCAAGTAAACACAGTTATTTTTTATTATTGTACTACTTCCCTAAAGATACCACAAGTGAAAGACCTGCCAGTCGGCAAGAACCTCCAGGTAAGGCGTCCAAATGAATGCTGTTTTTCACGATTTTAATGCTCTTTAAATCATGCTTTTACGCTAAATTTAAGGACCATCCCATTGTGCCAGTGCAACTAATAATTAACAACAAAACGTTACTATTCGATCCTGAGAGAGATCTCACTGACGAAAACTTGGAATTGTTTCAGCGTAATGGCGAAGGTAATACATACTTACTATTCGATTGCATAGACATAGCATAATAATGCGATATTTAATAGCCAAAATCACCCAACGTAATTCTCTAGGACCTTATACAACGACTGCTGGACTATTTGCCCAAAATTTTGTGGCGTCCAGTGGTGCTGTCGAGGAGGGAGAGAGCAACTGGTCAGATATTCAATTTAGTATGTACGCTCAAACCTTTTTGACTGGATTGCCCAATGCTTCCCTGGGAAGTTGGGAAGCACCCATTTTTGCGTATCCTTATTTGGGCAGACAAAAAAGCAAAGGCACCGTCAAATTGGATCCAACGAACATTAATAACCAACCCATTATAGATTTTAATTATTTATCGGATCCTCGGGACCTTCGAATCACTGTTGATGGTGAGTGAGCCACGCAGCTACGGCTGTAACCTAGTTTAGCAATGGTCTTTTTGAATTTAATTAAGTGCTTGTATAATGTTACATTTTGAAGCGATCAAAATGACAATGAAAATTCTCGAGGAAACCGTGCCATATCAAATGATAGGGGCGAGATATCCTCCGTTAGCCCTCCCACCATGTCAACACTTGCATTTTAGGTCTGATGAGTACTGGGAATGTTACGTGAACCAAATGATGGTAGGAGGAAACCATCCGGTAGGAACGTGTAGAATGGGAAGCGGTCCAAATGATGTTGAAGCGGTCGTTGATTCCAAGCTGAGGTATAGGTCGTCCTTCAATTACATTTCTGTAATTTAAAACAAACTAGTCGAAGTTATTTTAAGCATTTGATTTTTAAATCATAGGGTGATCGGAATCGACAAACTACGGGTTATCGATGGAAGTATTATGCCAGTTATTAATAATGCTAACGTACAGGCAGGCATATTTTTAATCGGTCTGTTAATAATTAATTATTAATTAATAATGATGATTTGGCTAAAAATTGCAACAATCACAAACTAAATACAATTTTTTTCAATAGGTGAGAAAGGGGCAGATGAAATCTTAAAACAACACAGCAAGCAAAAACTATGAGGAGATTAATCCTTCCTCAGTCATCAGTATCTTTAGTACATTCTAGCATGTCATATACTTAAATTTCCAAAACTTTATTAGGCAAACTTGAGTAGGCAAAATAAAAGTTTTGAAAATATTCGTTCTTATTTTCATTATCAGAGTAGGGAAATATTTCAAGCTTACTTCTCAAGACTTTCAAGACATACGGATAAAAGTCAGTAGTGAACAACTGTTAATCCTTATATGTATAATACACTTCAATCTGCAAGCTACACCATTCAAACAAGTTACATGTCACACGATTAATGATTTGCATCCGCAAACCTGCTTGCCAGAGCTGGTTAGCTGATAAATAATTATTTAATTTTTGCAATTTAGAAAAGTAGCCACAACTTATTTAGCTGGCTTATATTTTGAATAGACCTTGAAGATATTTTTATTTTTGATTATTTACCACTTTACTTTATGATTTTAGGTACATACCTACGCCTACTAATAGTCGTTCCTGAGCATAGATTTAAGAAACAGGTCGTGAGCAGTTCAAGGATATTTTATTATGCGATATCGGACAACATAAACCAAACATCCAATCAGGCGAGACAAAGACCTGATAACATGCCTGACACAACGTTTTGCAATAGCAGATTCATATTATAATACAAAGGAAGTTCGGAATGATTTGATATAGTGCGTACACCTGCACTACTAAATGCTTATATTGAAACACCACAACATACGAAAACTGGGTCAATAGTAGATAGATAGACAATGGGGCTACTGCCACTTTAGTACTTACACACAGTGTTTACGATTTTCCACTTTTCCACTAATTACCCGCAAGAATATCCCCTACATTCTGTACATGAGCACATTTCATTGCATGGGATTTCATTGCACTATGCTGGTATTTTGAAATTATGGGAGCCAGTTACGTTACAGGTTCCACCTTGACTCCCAGTGTTGAAGGAGAATGAAAATGAGGAAATGCTTTTTTATGCCGGTGGTGGCCTAACAGTTTTCAATCAGGTTACAATGAACTTAGAACAATGGTTTGTACAGAAAGATTTTCACACGTTATATATATCCATCTATAGTAGTACAAGCGTAAGAAGGTTATTGTTGCATTTTTTTACTTTATCTTTGATCATTTTGTAGCATGTATGGAGCAATCTCGGATGTGGTGCCGGAGACATGTAAGGTCAGATATGCCATGAACAACATCAGAAACAAACGTTTGTAACTGTATATATATGTGACAGTACTGATGGCAAAGAAAAGAAATGTCTCTCAATAAATGAAAAACATGGTTTCAAACGGCATGGCATACAGTGCATAGTGCAATCTGTGCTGCATTTATCCTCGGGATTCGTAGTTTTTACTCAACACTAATTGTTACGCACATCGTTTATAAATGTTCTTTGATTGAGCTCAAGGCGAGGAAAGGTGTGCAACAAAAACGCATAATTGGTGAAATACAATATTTCCAATTTATATTCAGTCGGCTAAGTGACTTTGGTGTGATATGAGTGAATAAAAATGAATTACCGAATTCATAAAGGCCAAATTCGGCAATCTGCAGCACTTTACAAATATGTGACCAGCTATCTCTTGCTATATTTTTATTTTTTAGAGTCATGTTATGGGCATGGGATTCATTTAAGTAAAACAATATCTTTCACCGCAATAGATTTAGCGAAAAGTGCTGGTATGGACGACGAAGATATAAGTGCTGCCGCAGTATTTGCTGAAAATGGAAGTGACAGTGAGGAGGGTGAAGTTGATCTTGACAGAGATCGTGGTAGGGGTGGAAGTGTGTTCCAACAAAAAGTAACCCTGGCAGATAGTATTCCACCAATTGCCGAAATTATGAAGACGTCTCAAGACCCTGTGTTGCCTTTATGTTGTACAATGGAAACGGATGATGTTGTATATTACCAGTGTGGAGGTGGTGTTATTACGTCCAACGAGAATCTGAATAATAATGGAGGTTTGCAACAAAGGATTTGGCAAGCCCCACACAAACTCGTTTCCACGAGGTTATCAATGGACTTTCGGTACGTACACGTACGCAATAGATCCTAGGCCTAAATGATTACTGTTTCATAACACTGCAAATGAATAACATGAGTTTTTGTTTACACACTATCAATATTTTTGACAGCTTGGAGAAATCAGTGCTGTCTTGTCAATCCGCTGCCTTCTCTGCGTCAATTTCTCTCGATGCGAATACAACTGAGGGACATTACTTTCATCCAGATGGTACCCTGAAGTTCGAGAATGAATTTTACAGGATTGATGAATATTGCATTAGCAGGTAGGGATTGGTTTAAATATCCTGAATATGAATCCTAATCCTTAGCTAATAAATCACAATCAGTGAGACGTAACAACACTTGTAAAACCTTGAATTGTAGCATCAAAAAGGATAAACTATCTCTGCAAATCTGCCAGGCAAACTGTTCTAACCCAATGACGCCATGTATTCACAAGTGTTGCGGCTTAGATGAAATTTACAGTTTTGGAAACGAAGATTATCCAACAGGTTGCCAACCGGTCGTGACAGGTTTAGGTAGCTCCTCTGGTCAGATAAGCGACATCAAATGGTCACCAACCTTGTACCACGACTTATCAAATCGACTAACACACTATGAACTCTCTCTACTCCATCCTCACTACATTCACCGGTATCCATCAAATTTCAAACATAAATGCAAATCACAAAAAACAACAGTGTTTCCCTTTGGCTCGGCAGTCTCTGATTACCTCACAATGGTAACTGGAAAAACATTCAAAAATCTCCAGTAGGTCATCCATATTTCCATTATCCACATATTATGTCGTTATTGTCATCGTATTACATATAGTGCCTTGTGTCAACTACAATTCGTTATTTTGTCAGGTTTCGTTTGCGAAAGGACGGCTGGCTTCTATACCCCTTCCGAGACTCAAAAGGAAACGAGATTCCAGTGACACAGAGGGTCCTCAATTACTGCATTGATGGGGCGCAGCATTACGGGGAATCTGAAGATTTTGTCAATCGTGAAGCTCAAACAGTTTTGTTTTTATGCAGTGGAGGCGTGGAAGAAGGTAAAAAGATAAAGAGACGAAAGAGAAGGAAGAAGAAACCTTTCCTACATTCCGATATTCCTGTTGTAAGAAGCTTGAGACCGACGAAACTACCGACGACAAAGACGACTACAACGACTACAAGTACTACTACAACGACTATCGCTATTGTCCCAATTTCTCCCACTTCTCCTACTACCAAAGTCATTCATACTCCCACATCCACGACAGCCTCAACCACTACATCCACATTATTACCCACAAGTACATTATTACCTCCAACTACCTCTACTACTACTACAACAACGCGAAATTCACATGAAAGGAAAGTTTCCTCTTTGTTCTCTGCTATAAATACAAACTATTATAATAAAATCATTACAATTAACAATAATCCTAGAATTAGTAGACACACCACATCCACCACGACCACATCAAGTACAAGAAAACCTCGTCTCAGAAAACGGGCAAGACACTACATTTTCTATAAACCCATTGCTGTTCGCTTTCTTAGACACCATATTATGCATGACTATGACTGACACACGCTTGTTTTTAATGTGACTTTTTGCACCTTGATTGAAAGTACAGCACAAAACTGTGCATATAAACCTCATTGTGACTATGAACAGTAGTGGAACGTGACGCTTTACACATAAAAACCAACAATAATTTGTTCAATACACATACATATTGTAGACAATTAAATAATAAAGTAACACAATATTATTTATTCACCAGAAAACATTTTTTAAGCTAAAAACTGGTTCTTTTTATTCCTTTGTTTCTCCACAGCATTTGAAAATAATATAATTGCACCAGAATCAGACGAGGTCACTGCAGCGTCAACAGCCCACGCTAAGAATAATGCACCCACTTCCGATGGATCGTCAACCAAGCTATCATCACCCTCCTCCTCATTATTACAATCATCTAATGAATCTAATAACATGAATTTATCCTTCAAAACAAGTAGTGTTAACCATCCCCCGTCATCCGCAGAAATGTATTTGAGTACGAAGGCGAGACCTCACATCCTGTACCAATTATTCCAACTGAATTCTCACTCAAGACCAGCCAATATTGTGTTGAACCATAATGTAAAAAAGTTGACCAAGATCAAGAAAAGAAGACCAATCATGAGTCTGACCCTCTTCCCCACTCATCCTAATAGAACGAAAAAAGTTACCAGGAAAAGGATAAGAAAGCCCAAATTTGTGCTGCCAGTTTGTTGCACATTTCCGAATGACGTGAATGATGGCTCTACGCATCACTGTAGAAATCGCATGATTGACTTTTCTCTGAAGCCGGAAAAGGGACAAAGAAGGTCGAATATTGCACAGAAGCCAATTTGGAAAGTTCCTGCACATTTCATGCTAAGTGGACTCGATACACTTTTTGCGTGAGTAAACATCATCCTTTGTAGATAGCTTCGGCTACATTTGATGCTCTGTTCAGTTAACAAAACACAACTGCTGCTTGTAAATTTTACACCCAGGTTAGAAACTAGCCCAACGACATGCACGTTTGGTAAATGGCAGCTTCAGGGCTTCATTCACAATTTCCAGCAGAACTCGACAAATAAATCGACAGTAGGACTTCAGGAAAGCGGGATATTATTGGATGGATACTTAAAATATGAGCATGAGTTTTACAGACCGGAAGAATTTTGTATAAATGGGTGCGTGAAGTTAAGTTGCAAGATTTAAACATGCGTAAATGGGATTTAGCAGGCTGGTAACTTAACGTGTGATTATGTTTATGTATAATTTAAAAAGATTAAGTCCACGCATCATCGAGGTACTCATATGCAAACCAAATTGCAAGAGTAAGGAAACCCCGTGTATTCATAAATGCTGCGGAATGGACGAAGCATACAGCTTAGGATTTGAAACAGGTTTCAGAGGATGTTCATCGCTGCCTGAGGAAGAGACAAAGTTTCAACCAACTTTTTTCCGAAATATGCACTATCCCTTGGACGCAGAAGACCAAGCAAAAATTCAACCTCATTTTATTCAGAAATATCCACCCACTTTTCAGCATCTCTGCTACAGAAAAATCACGTTAGCTTTTCCCTTCAGTGAGGATGTAGCCACTTTGTTAAATCCCACAGAAGTCGCAGACAAGGGGCCAACATTTAAGAATTTGCAGTAAGTTACATAAAGGGTAAACTTTATGAATGTGGTATAGAATCTTACCTCTTTATGTTTTACAACTACAGATTCCGATTTCGAAGCGATGGAAAGTTAATGTACAGCGTACCGGATGATGATGGAACTTCCCTTACGGCGATTTACGATAAAAATGAATACTGCGTGGATTTAATAACCGATTTTGGAATTGAAGGACCCCTTGCAAACCATGAAAATCGAACCATTTTATTTATTTGTGCTAGTCAACCTCACGCAGATGATGAGAATTATCGTTGAGAAGTTAAAAATAAATTGTTTAATGAATGCTCGTTAGGTTAAAAGCTGATTGTCAAGATGTCAAGTTTAACATAGCTAATTTATACAATATGGGCAAAAATCATCTTATAAAATACATAGTGTGGATGCACGAGTATTATATTAGTAAAATCTATAATTACGTTTACATTTGGTTTCGCAATTAGAGTGTAATAGTACTTAACGATTAATGTAGCAACTTTACAGTTTTTATATAGGTTTTCATTTTCATGTAGCGCCAAAAAGCCCTTTCTCACTTGGTTTCAGTGTCGTAATCATTCTGTTTCCCAGATGCAGACTGATGAATGGTAACGGATGGAAGTTGGCTTTGCTTAATCCTTCAAAACAATAAAAAAAAATATTGTGACAAACTCCTATTCAAAGTTTCTTCCGGCTTATACACATTGTGTTAGTAAACTCTTACAATTAGTAAATACGACCAAATATTCTTCAATTAAATATACCATGATTTTCCTGCATCGTCTCCTCTGAAAATGGCAAGCAGCTGGCTTCCCACATTCGGTTTGCAAACAAAGATGATAAATATAGCAACACCTTGTAATGAGTTGAGAATGTCCATTGGTATAAAAATTGTATTAATCAAATCCTCCATCTCAGGAAGTAAACTGTGTGCAATCCACGATGCAAGTTCAAACACCCATAAAACCCCCATTACGATGAAAAGTTTGGCGATAACTCGCAACCTAGAGGTGACGTGAATTGGTCTCCGATAATGTTTGACTGTACAAACCACATCCAGAACAAAGCAAGCTGCATGATAAACTGACCAAACTTACCCTTTCTTATCCTCCATTGTGCTTTGAGTTCTTGCAAGCTCTGTGTGGGCATGAATTTTTCTCAAGTTGAGAACCGTGCTTGTAAAAAATATCAAGTCTATGAGGAGTAAAATTCCACCCGGACAGTAGAGGTACGGAAGCTGAGACCTGGTAGCAAAATAGCATCTTTCTTTCCCAACTCCCGGAACTGTAAAAGGTGGAAAGAGGTGATCCCTAGAAAACAAATTGTAGCGTAATACCATGCAATATGACGTTGGAAATTAACATAGTCCAGTAACAAAATATATAATTTCAATTTACTCATAAATATAGTCGAAAGTAATGCCTATTCCTGATATTAAAAGCGGAATGCCTATAGAAAATACAGCGAAGCCTAAAAATCTTCTCCATTTTGTTTGGTTAGGTCTCATACGTGTACTCCTTAGCGGTCTTGAGAATCTCCACCATAGGTCAAAGTTCATTGAAGTAAGCCAGAAAAACGCAGATAGGTATGTTAAATGAGTTATCCAACCTAAATTGCATACCGAAATTTACGTCTGATTGTGAGTACATACTTCGATTGGAAAAATAAAATGTTTATTATGTACTCAAAAGTGCTTTTTAAAATGGTTTCATCGTATGAAAAAATATAAAACTAAAAAAGTGTAAAAAGCCAACTTAGCACGTTGACTCAGATTACCCATTATTTTGCACAAAGACGGAGAAATGTTGAAGAGTTCATAGGACCATAGTCGAACAACTACAAAGCAATTGAAGGTACAAAATAGGGATGTGGTGTATGCAAACTGAAGCCAACCATGAATATTCTGATGTTTCCACAAGAGAAGGTATACAATATCAGTGAGCAGGAGACACAGAGAGGAAAATGAGCTTAAAGACGCATAAACTGGCGCTCGCCATTCCTAAATTTAAAAAAGTAAGCAGGGTATTTTTTCAAAGCTCATTTCTTCAATAAAAAATATTATCGGGATATTCGTCGTAGTAATTTTAATTACAACCATATTGTTGTGGACAGGTTTGCAGGCGATTACAACTTGATCCCATTCTGATCTACTGTATACGACCCCTTCCTGACTTTGAGACTCATCTTCGTTCCCTTTAGACTTGAGTCTGAGTCCGTCTATGCAAAACTCGCTAGAATTTATGTAGGTTAATTTCGCCCCGTCAATTTGTACTAGCGTTCCATTGAGAAGAAGCTTAAAACTATAATAGGATTATTTAAGGATTTATTTTTTGGAAAAAAATGTGTTTTTGGATATGCTACTATTGTACTTACTTATTCTTTGGAGATTCATTGATCATATATTTTTTCGGACAGTCTGGGAACCCATATACGATGGATATATTGGGTGCCTTTTTGTCAGTGTCCTTTTCTTGTTCACTAGCAGTTTTGTAAAATATTGGACGCCAATGTGGGCTTGCTGAAATGCAATCTTTCCTTTCCTCATTAATGATTTCAGACGGAGGACAGCACTTTCTAACGCAGGGAGTCGTATCGGAGCAGGTAGATGTGCAAACTTTAAAGCTCAACCAGCCTTCCGGGTATCGTCTGGTTTCATATCACATATATTTGCGATTGAGTAATAGAATAGACCGAAAAAATATTATTTTACGATACAGAGTATACTATGCATTCTTAACATTTTATTTTATATTAGCTAGACTTTGGTACATACGTTTACCTACCTAGAGATGCAGTAATCTTCTCGTCGGTATACATGCCTCTCATCTTCTTCTTTATTCCATACAAGAATCCCCTCTTCTATCACGGACATATTTGACAATTTAATTGGATTTGTATTTAAACTAGTATTTAGGTTCGATTTCTTTGCCCATCCTGGGTACCAGTGAAATTCCGTACTATTTCTAGGAGGCGAACAGTTGAACGGCTGGTGAACTAGTCTAAAATAATAATTTAATACCAAAAAGTTAAACACGTTGATTTATTTATACATACATACACGAACAATGGACTAGTTCAGGCTATACTAGAATTAAAGCCTTATACGTTCGTACATCGATATTAAAAATATCAAAACTTCAAACAGACCTGAAACCTTTAATTTCTTTGCTTGGTTTAAAACCTTGTACAAGCAATTTTTCATTCCAACTCCACTCAAATCCGAAATCGGGATCCACAATTGGTGGTACGGGTGGATGTTCTGACGTAATAGAATAGAGGTCTTCAGGCTCTTCACTATTCTCGACGACATCCTCCTGATCTTGATTTGCATTCATTTCCAAATCGCGTTCAAACTTCATTAAATAATCTTGAACACCTGCTGGATCTCTCTGCACACTTTCACTAGTCAACAGTTCCAGCAAATAGTCTATGTCTTTGTTGTCTGTGGCATCTGGGCATTCATATATTTTCACATACTTCCTTTCAATTCCTTGTTGAAGATTTTCCACCTTGGTAGATTCGTTGGCGACTTCATTACTTATAGCCACAACTGCTAATAGAATCGTAAGTGTTAAACTAGTCCAAGACGTTTGCGAATGCGGAGTGGGGTAAAGCGAGAGTCGAACCCCAAACTTGGATCGCACTGACTTCGTCGGTGTATTATTCATTTTCTTCAAAGCAAAAGTAATTGCTTGCAGAATGTAAAACTGAATCTTCGAATGAAAATCGTTCCGCAACTTGTTGGAGTATAAGCGTTAATATTGGATTGGATACTGGTTTTTTGTGGTTGCTACAAAACTGAAAGGTTGCAATGATCAGGATACCCATTTGCTAATATATATAGCGCAGCAAAACTTTCCCGATGTCAAATGAACTGGGAGAAAGTAGCAGTTACAGTTGAGCTGGTGGAACCCGAACCGATCCTGACAAAAGCATTTGAGTTGATTAGGGGTAATGTAAAACTGAAAAGATAGTCAAAGCGTATGATATATATAGAATAGGTATATTAGGTATATTTTATTCGGCAGTTTGACTAATATTTTATATTAAAAAACCAGAATCACGGCACGAGGTTATGAATGTAGGTACCGGAATGAATCACAGTTGGTCGCTCAACGCTGACCAAAGTAAAGTAATGTTGCTAACATTTTAAAGCAATAAAATTATTAGCAGTGGCAGAATAGAAAAAGCATAATATATGTTTTCTTACTTAGTGGAGTGAAGAGTAAAACTGAACTGAAAATTTCTTCAACGCTTCCAAGCAGTCGTATTGCTGATAATATGATTTCCGCTGGAAATCTGCTGCAGCAATGAGCCTGGAGAGTGGAGACTGTCATATCACAAAAGGTGCGCTATACTTGGCTTGACAGAGCTAAAGGATTTCACATAACATTTTGTGAAAGTAGTAAACACACCAAACAAGACCATAGGATATTCACTGAGCTGAACTCCATCCAACCAAGGCTGGCTGTTGTAATCATTCAAATTTATTCCTATTTGGTTTGAGATTCTATGATACTTTTCAACACGGGAATAAACATAAAAAACATGCGGATAAAGACACACGGTACTTAATATTCAGGAGTGCTGATATCATATAAAATGGAGATAGAATTATTCCTGCTGCAAGCAAAACAAGGTAATTTAATTCTCACGAAATTCAAAACAAAATCTACTATCGGCAACGTTAAATAAAAGATATAATATAACCTCAAAAAGACCATGGAATTTGGTTTCAATTTTTTGTCAAGTACAAATCCTTGTGCTTTCAAGTTTGGAACGCGAATTTTTGTAAAAGTGGAGGGAGCAGTCCTTTCCACGGAAGAATTTTATGTATCATAACTTTCATCCTTGTCTGGAGTGTCTCACTTCTGTGTAAAATGTTATTAAATTTCGGTTATATGCATGTAAATGTAAGAATATAATCTTAGCCTATGAACAGAAATTCGAATGATGAACTTTACTCGTTAACATTCCCCATCTTCGATAACAAATAATAGTACAGTCCATTTAACTCCGGAAACTTATACTACATACCGATATGTTTTAGCTTTACTGGAATACACTTTGTTTAGATGCGCCTCGAACATGCATGAAACTTCGCCAGTTAGATAAATGCATCTTTAACTCATGCATCTATGCCCGTGATGTAAGCATACTGCAGTTTAGCTACTGCCAACCTAAATCTACGAACAAAATACAAGATATGGACGGTTGCCTAATTTTCTGTGGAGAAAAATGATGGTTATGGATAAAATTTGCACGTGTCCTTCTAGCCGTAGTATTAAAATCAACGCCATAATATGTTTAAAAATTAGTCAGATTACTACGACTTGGCAAGATACAATGGTAAGCAACTCTGATGCTTTAAATTTTATTTAAATACACAACGAAGAACGGATATTATCGCTCGCCTCGCCAATTCTAAATTGCACACAGAAACATTTGTTAAGCGTCGATTTCCAAAAAGGTGCATGTCCCAAGCCCCAACCCAATCCTCAATATACTTATGTATTTGAAATTGTCAGATCATATCAACTGTAGCTGTCAGTTTTTCTCACTACTGTCAACTTTTTATTTATTTAACGCTTCATTACAATTTCAAATTCTATGCTTTGAAATAAACAATTCTCCAAAACACATTCTGTCCTACCAATCAAATCAAATTCCAAGCGATACGATCTCATAGGTCTTGCCTACCTTAAAACAAGCTACAACAAGTTCTCCAATTTTAGTCCACAAACCTCGTGCTACCAGGCTGTCATCTACACTGTAATATATTCAATCCAGCTCCTGGCCATTTGGAAAAAATATTCGATAAAAAATTCAAATGAAAATCAGCAAATTCATTGACATCTCATAAGATCACCTTACAATTATAAGACCTTCAACGTTTGACACAAATCACAAACACACTGAAATTCAAACGATGTTCATCAAAAACTTTACAAGTACAAACCACAACCGACAACAGTCACTCAATTTTAATTAAATTAAAAGGAGGAGATACCTAGCCACAATGTCAAAAAAGTTAGTTACACAACTCATTAAAATGTATATAGATACTCGTTTGCTGATAATACCATTACTTTTTTATTTCATGAAAATGAAATCCCTACAATGATTGACAAAGAGTATTTGTAGTGGTATAAGTGGTCATTTATAGGGCACCGGGCGCCGAGACTAGTTGGACCGATGTGTCCCGCAAGCCATACGCGACCGGAATGATGAAAGCCTACATGGACCTGTCGATTTCTACCATGCTGTTTTTTTTTACTTGTGTGCTTTGTTTTATAACGACCACACAAGTAAGTAATACTACTGTACACGGCTTTCACCTAAGCTTTCTCCAATTCTACCCAGTGATATGCGGCTTGGAAAGAACTTTGTTGCAAAAAGTAAAAAATGGAGAAAGTTTGTGGTGAAAGACTAAATCCAGTCTCTGTACAAACATACAATTTGAGTTATACATGAAAGATTTTCATACCTTCTGCCTTCTATATCGATCATTATAAATAACAGTGACAGTAGACGAGTAAAGTAAAGCTAGTCACGCAGCGCGCGCCACGAGAGATGTAACGACAAGGGATATGCTAAAACAAAAAAATCACAGCTGTGTGTCAATGTGATACCATACTGCACTTTGACACCCATTCCAACAAGTGATTTGATGCACTTTTCTGAGAAAGCCCACCAATGCGTTCATGGTCACGGACCTTGGGTAAAAGACTTAAGGTCGGATACATATCATTACGAACGAATGTGCATGAAACCTGAAACATAGTTTATGTCTCTCGTAAAAAAAAGTATTTTTTAAACTACCACGAATGGAACGAGGTATGCATGTATGTCGAGCTAACGACCCATAGCTTGATCGTCACTGTCGGAATCTTAAAAATAGTCATTTTTCATTTGACTTTGATCTCTAATAGTTCATCTTCTAGAAGAATCTCAAACTCTAAACGAGTATAAGGGTATATGGACAATAGCTAGATAGCTAAGCGTGATAGTTGTGTGGAGTATGGAGTAGGAAATAATAGGTATATAAATGCAATACCACTACATGACAGCTTTTTGATTATGACAAACATTTTTTAAAAAGTTTTGACTTTTGTTCAGAATGGTCGGGCGCAGTCTTATGGAAAACATGTTTTGTGACTAGACTTTCTGAAATCATTCGTTTCTGAAAATCACGTTGCATGGATTGGTGTATTTAATGTTTGCATGAACTATTCCTCTCAGGGCATTTACTGAACAAATCTTCTGCACTCTGCGGCAAGCCTCACTTTAATCTTTACCTTTATTATGTCACTCAGAAGCTGATTAATAGTGGTGAACAGGTGTCGGGAAGTAGAATTCCTGTGTATTTGTACACATTTAAGCACAATTTGTAAATGTTAATTCATTGTAAAATGTAGTTAACCTAAATGTGATATGATATTTTGGTGAGTAATACCTAGATTGCATTTTACATTACATTGCGTTCGGTTACGCCGAAATAGCTTAGTAATGCAACGAATCGCGCGCAGAATATTTTAGTAAAATAGTGATTTAATTACCGGTGCTGTTCTGAAATCTTCAACGTGTAAGGATGTCTTATTGTTACTTTTGATACACTGTCAACAAATTACAACTTTGAAGTAATTGGCTTTGCCACTTTTTCTAAATTATTGTCTAATACTTTGACTGGTAAATTACGTAACGAGAAAGATTGACGGTGAATCTACTTATTAAGGATGTCGCCTGTTGAATTCCCTTCCTGGGTTGATACAAAAATGTTTCACAAGACGATATGAATGACATGTGTAAACAGACCAGGACACGACGTGCATAAATTTCTGACAATCAATAATATATACGATTTTAGTAATGAAAACGTTGTCTTCTCATAGGCGCGTGTAGTAAACTTGTTCTATGATTTTTTTTAAACCACGCAAATGAAGGAAAGAAGGAGCTCCAAGGAGAAATATAGCCGTAACACCCGTTCCCGTCCTCGTAGTGCTATCCGGTTTGGAGGTCTTAAAGTAAACCCCCAATGGCTAAATGGGTAACTAGCTGGATGAAGACATTGACGAATATTACAGTGCTGCGAAGTGATATATGAACTATAATAGGTATACTTAGAACAATCTAACGTCCAAGGTACAGTCCGCAATCCATGTGTAAACTTTTCACTTAAATTACCTCGAACTCAAAATCTGTTCGTAATTCTCTATAGTCTATAGCGGTTGCAGAAGCAGATTTGAGGAGGAAAATCCTTCAACTGGTGGCACCATCAATTTAACAAAGATTTTTATACTCTGACAGAAATCCATCTCACAACGGGGAACTGCCTAAAAAACTTGAAGAAATCCTCGTGCGAATGTCACACACTTCAAATGCAACCCATTTCATCCAAAACAAGGATACTGATTTTATTACGTATCTGGTTAGTAGTAACAACCCTTATAAATCCATTCAATGATAGTGAAAATGGGCCAACTGAACCCAAAGTAATTGCTCTATATAGTTGCAGTGTACTTCAACTTCAATAAAATTCATCCAGACTCAATGTTAAGTGTAATTCTGACAGGGAAAATGTTAGAAGCTTGTTTTTCCCTAGAAGCCATACGAGAATGAAATCCTCTATGCTCTCAAATACGCTAAAAGTTTTATTAGTGTCTTCTATATAGTAAATACGAGAAGAGAAAAAACTCATAATCCATGCTTTCTCTTTTGAAGCTGCAGACTCCTCATGAAATCTAAGTTGTTTGGCAAGGTAAGACAACGAATTATAAGCTATGTACATTCCTTTTCACTTAACTTATTGTGCGTGCAGGAATCCTCCTGTTGAGTTGGGAAGTGTCTTAAAGGTATAATCTTCAAGGTTGCTTACCTATATACGTCGAGCAATTCCGAAAAGCGTAGTTGTTTGCTCTTTTAATGAATTCTCTAGGATGAAGAAATTAGTCCCGAGGATTGTTTGCATTTAGCTCCCAGATTCAGCTTAAACCCCGTTTTGAGTGTTACACCCACCCGTCCCATTTTATAAAATAAGATCAAACGAAACAATACGCCAGTTATGCTGCTTCAAAAAGATGTTTTGTGATACCCGTCCGGATCACGATGCCCCATGATATTATAAAACGTTTATGACATTTGACATTAATAAAGTGACTTGGTATATTATAGTGATATCAATAGATCTATGTATCTATTCATCGAGAAACAAACCTATTTAATATAACATTTAACTGTGTCTATTTAACAGCTTAAGATTGGAAGTGAGACTAAACATAATATCATGCTCAGTAGAAATGTTGGCATACCTTGTTGTAGTTATTGCAAGAAATTGCAATGAGTCTTGCAGTATTTGTTACTGAAAACTAATTCTAAGAAGGTCATATATGGGCCCAGCTTTACATAGGTACTAGCTTATTTAGTCTAGTCTATACATTTAGCTTGTTCGTAGTCGGGATCTTGCGCTTTCTGGATAAGAACGAAAACGGGAGCTCCTGTGTGCACTGTGCACCAGTGCATGATTTTTTAATTTAATATCGTATAAAATGTGAACAAGCTTTGGCTTTCCAGTTAAGATGCAATTCCACCACTTGCACCAATGTCAACATCTTGTAGAAAAACTGTTAACACCCACATATACACTTGTATTTGTACATACATTTCCGCTGCTCATCCATTATTTCTACATCGACGATGAAAAAATGAGATGTGAAGTGTTGAAAACGGGTCTTACTCAACCCATGTCACCCTGACCAAATTGTGTCCAACCAAGGGTCAATTTCCTCTCATCGTCAGATCACATTCCACTCGTACCATGTTTTACTTGGGTCATATTCCGACCTAGCACATTTGCCCCGGTCACATTCCGCCCCAAGTCTCCAATATCCAAAACAGGTGAAATTAGGTATACATATAAATCCGCTATAATTGTTTCTGAACCTATCCCAAACCCAAGAATATAGCCTTTAGACGGAATGTTGTGTCCAACTTTCACGAAACATTAGCGCAATTTGGTCGGGGCGTTACAAGCCTTAAATGAAAAAAAACATCAGTATGCTGGAAAACAATACTGTTTGCTGTGTGTGGATTTTATATTTATTTCGAAAAAATAAAAATAAACTGTACTGGTCGATGATAGTATGTAGTTGACAGTAATATTAGTATTAAGAGCGATCACAATTTTTCTGGATAAAGGATGCTACTTGGAAGGAAAGCAGAGAGGTGTAGAAAGGCAGTATGCTTACACATTTGGAAATATAAGCAAATAAGCATAAGCAGAGTTGTTTTATAACAAGAAATTTACTCCGAATAAATCTCCGAATCCTATACTAATACAACTAATATACTGATTTATGACCGCCATCACTTGTAGCTTGTCATGTCAGTTATGCAACGACCTGAAACCAAAGTATGTTTGCTACAGTGGGATTTTGACTTTATTGCAAACCGTAAACATGTGCAACTACTGTATGTATATGCAGTGTGTTTGTGCCATTGATCTTCTGCTGTGGATGTCTCACTGTTACTGATAAAGGGTAACAACAACAAATAAACCGAATTGGGATTTCAACCCAAAAATACGTACTTTAGGCACGGTAGTACGATATCATTTGATTTATTTCCAATCATGTGGATTTACTGTTTCATTTTCATACTGGTTTTTAGGATCGCTATCAGATTTCTCGAAAAAAGTATAAAAAAAACTAGTGTGAATAACGTTTATATGAAAGCCAGTGATCATGAATAAGCCTAGCTTATGACTCAAAAATTTTTCTCGCAATCAAATAATAACCACCCGGCACCCGCGAGGAAATCGTATTTTGGGAACCCCTCAAAGCCTTTTAGTCTACAATTTTTAATTTAAAAGACTAAAAAGTCTAGAATTAGTGTTAA
This sequence comes from Dicranocentrus wangi, assembly GCA_036850665.1. Classification (NCBI taxonomy): domain Eukaryota; kingdom Metazoa; phylum Arthropoda; class Collembola; order Entomobryomorpha; family Entomobryidae; genus Dicranocentrus; species Dicranocentrus wangi. The sequence goes on along the minus strand of JAANSN010000179.1, from coordinate 34,869 downwards.
TATTTGCTATTAGCTAAGATATTTTAGCTAAATACTAAAACTGGGATCTATCTTTTAGGTCATAAGCTTGAATAAATCTGCCATTCATTGCTTCTACCATCAGGTTCATATCGCTTGACTAGTTAGTTGTCCAATCCAACAAAGCTATCCCTTCCAAATTGAAATTCTCGTTTAACATGATCTGTTTGTGGCCTTATCGGTAGGGCAATATGAGTCATTCTCCACAGTTGTAACTGTGGAAGGCGACGGCAATCGGCTGGAATCTGTTGATTTAGTGCTTGAAAAGTAGCTGGATTTCATGCTCGACGACTTCGTCGTTCCATTATTACCATTGCTGCTCGTAGTGCAGTTGTAAGCAGGGCGGGATAAGGGCCTTGTCGCTCGCATTCCAAAACACGGCTTTAACTTTTTCTTCAGCTGCTTCCAGGTTTGTTTTTTCCATACAAACATGATGAATACAGCACATCCTTGTAGTGCATTTAGGCAATCGGTAAAAGCAAATATCACCATAATGTTTTTGTTCACTTCAAATGCTTCAAACGCCCATGAAATTACCTAAATAATAAAATAGAGTATTTCTAAATGGTATCAGGCAAAGTAGCTCTATGGATGTACGGTTTTCCGCATTTAAAGCTTACTTCAAATATCCATAATATTCCCATGATTAAAAAGAGCCGAGTAAATAACTGGAGCCTATTAAGGTTTAACCATGTATTTCTACATTTAAACTTTAAACCTAGTAGAATGTCCCCTTCAAAACTCATAACATTGTTCCCAATTCTTTGATATTTTCACAAACCTGTCATAGTCTGCATTAGAAGTACTTTGGCGTTTTGCAAATCTCGTCTCCAACTCCCGATTCCTCAAACTGATTAGAGTGCAGATAAAAATGACTAGATTAACTTGAAGGAGGACTCCAACAAAGCCGTAGAAGTAACGAAATTGTGCTGCTTTGTTCCCAATATCAATCAGACATGAGTTCTCGCCAATGCCTGACGAGGGTAAAGCCCAAAATATGTGTTGCCAATCAGGATTGTCTCTGTAATATTATAAGAAATACGTCGGATCATATCATCAACATCTTAACATAGTATGTATTTATTAATAAATGAATAAATCTAAAAGGATTCCGCAAATGTTCTTTTATACTTGACGTAGTTGTCAACTGCAAACACGAGGATTGTGATAGCAGCAGGAAAACCAGTTGAGAAAACGGCGAAGGCAAAAAATCTCCTTTTCCCACGACTTTTTCCGAAGCCACGAGTGATTGCTGAGCTCCTAATACATATTTAATACAAGTATTCATTGAATCTCAAGTATCATCAACACATCAAAAGTCAAACAGTAAAATACGACTACTCAAATAAGCAACATGTGCCAGAGTGTACATGAAATCTAATATAGCTGAGCAGTTAGCACCAATCCATAATCCAAAGTGTCCTCAAAGCACTAATTGTACATACAAGCAACAGCAAGAGCAACACGCATGTATATTTGCTAGTTCAGTGCAATGCAATCTACCGATTTTAATCAATATTCTAACCTAAATGATAACCAGAGATCCACGTTCATTGACGTCAGCCAAAAGAAACATGAAAGAAAAAAGAAGTGAAGGCCATATCCTGTTGAAATTTTCAAACGAAAGATATCAGTCATTTCACTTTCGCGTAGAGGATTTCAGCATAGGAATATCAAATGTAATAATCCATCTCTTAAACGACTCATTTTTTGGAACTCTGCATAAAATACATCCATAATATGTTATAGATACACAGCTCATTCCAGGAAACTCTATTTCCATACCGAGGGCACGACAAAGACTTTTCGATATGTCATGAATCCTCTGTGTCCAAAGCTGGGCTATAGTAAGCAGTGTGAATGTCAGAAAGAGGACGAGGGCATACGCAAATTGGAGCCATCCTGGAAGGTTCAAATCCTTCCAAAGGATCACATAAATAATGCAAGTGATGAAAAGGAAGAAACAAGAGATTCCCGTGAGCACTGTATAAACAGCTCGCCAATCCTGCATTTTAAACAAAGCCGTATGCGTGAAATAAAAACCATAATATTTGCAACATTACCTGAGATTACCATCATCACAATGTCATCTCCTTGAACTATCTCATGATGACATTCTAAATGACAATTACAAATTTTGCTAGCATACTTACAAACTTTTCTTCAACTGGCTCTTTCTCCTTAATAATTTTCACCTCTTCAAAGCAAACAATTGCAATTTGCCTGGAAAATATAGGACCTTCGCCTTTGTCGTTTGTTGATTTACTGCTGGTAGTCTCATTATCAGGAGAAGCGAGGTCATTCGGAGGAACGTTGGAAGAACCAGAGGTGTCGGAGACAGCGTCAAAGCAGTACTCCGCAGGGGGGGTTTTTGCGACTGTTCCAAGCTGTTCTGTGATCAATATTCCGTCACGGTTTATGTAGTACCTTGAGAAGAAGAAAGAAATGTCAGGAATTGAAAGCCTACGCACATAACCATGAAATTTTCATGTTCATTACTTCCGTTACTCTTATATGCTACATATCATGTCATTTTGATGTGGAATGTATGACTGAATAAAACTGGAAATATGATTGCTCCCAGTTTATAATGAAACGGAATATTTTACGATGTTTTCAAACACTTGTGCTTACTTCTCGTAAGTATCCGTATAGACCTGATAATAGTTCTCACATCTAGGAGTACCTGTCAACCAACTTGCGTGCAGAGGAGTTTTCCTTTCGCTCCAAAGCGCATTAGGGACGATATCGTCAAACAAAGAAGAATTCGGCGAAGTATCTGCAAAAATGTTATAAAAGAATTCTCTGTTTAACCGAATGCCACCTTTCCCCGTGGGATATATTACAATAATAGCCAATTTTCTAAGCGCTGTGTTATATTATAATTATAAGAATATTTACATAAGATGGATTTATGTAATTCCGTGACTAGTTACAATTATACTTCTTTTTTTTTACCATGAAGCATGATTTGTCATAATTTGTATCTTCATAGGCATAGCATATTGTTTGTATACCAAAGTATGTGTTTTAAATTATATGAGGACACTGGCCACACTGATTAAATGTGAGGACACAGTGAAGCAGTACTATACCGAGCTTAGCATTTACTACATAGGTATATATAATTTCTACGCATTCATCATAAAATGGTTGTTGTGACCTGTTTGCTTGAATGTTATTGGAAAGAGCTGCCACGGGATATCCTTTTTGACGCAAGAAAAAGATGAAATATCAATCATATGCGATGCAGGGCAACATTTACGAAGGCAAGGTGGCCGTGTAATTGGAGATCCAGCTTCCCCGTGATACTTTGAAGATACTGGTGAAGGAAAAGGCTCCAAATGTTGGGAAATTGAGTGACACCGCGGGTTTATACAGTATTCAATTATGATACTGTCTGGGAATGTCCTAATTTTTAAATTAAAATCAGCTCTATAAATATTTTCATCCTCAGTCATTACCATCAATCAGGGAAATTATATACGATGGGTTAGGTTTGCATATTGCATTTACCAATCAATGCAATAATCTCTATAATCCACAATCAAGGAATGATTTTGACCGTAGTTTGTTACAAATTGTAAGCTTGGAGTGATTTCTAAATCTTCAGAACTAATATTATAAACCAGGCGATTTCGTTCCCCGGGTTCACAGAATGGCCGCTGCTGAAATAATCTAAAAGAAAATAGAGGAGATAAAAATGCAATTTATTGGACACATCGCTGCTAGCAAGTTCTAAAAATGCCTCTGGATTAAGATATTAAGATTAGATACTTAAAAATATAAAAAATACATGGCCCACTCACTTCATACGAAACACATCTTCGGTTTTACTTCCATATCTCGGAGCTTCTTTAAGTGCTCTTGTAATCCTTTTCTCCAGATTGGCGGATACTTGTTGATCGATTGGCAAGCACCTCCCATCTTCACTCAGAATTTGCTTAGGTCCACAACACTTATGAATAACTATATCCCAACTTGACTGAAAATCACTGCTGTAAATCCAATCATCTTCTGACTCACTTCCTACTACTTGGGATTCACAGACAGTATGGGTAAAAATGACTAACAGTAAAATTAAAGAAACTAATTGTAAGAACATTACGTTTAGAACCATGATAGAATAGAATAGAAATTGTTTGTTTTAAAGGAGTCGCATTTCACTTGAGTGCATTGCTGTAGTGTGCGTAAGACTGCGCTTCGTGGAGGCGTTACAGATGCCTTTTATGCAAACAAACATGGTGGGTTTGAAGAACCGTAAAAACAAAAATAGTACTTCATGTAGTCAGTCCGACTTTTCCAGGTCGTCACGTTGTAGTTAATATAATATTACAACGGGATATAAAAAGGGTTTAGGGCATATGCTTTTAAATGGTAATTATTATGTACATATTATGTGAATATGTACCGCGTGTAGATGATGACTGATGGCGAACAACGAAGTGGTCCTCATGATGATGGTAAAATTACATAATGTGACAGCAGCAACGCGTCTGTTTTCATATTAAAACAGAATCATCTCGTCTGGAAAAGTGAACAGAGGACACCATGAAACCCACGTTGTTAGAATGCCTAACAGAGTAAATAGAATGAAAATTCATTAGGCTAATGTTCTTTTACGTTTACGATGAATTCGTCATGTCATGAACGTCATTCATCTAACAAGTTTATGGACACAACATTGCAATCTTTACCAAGATCGACTGGGTCCCCTGGGCTATCATTACCAACTAAAAATGGGAGCCTGTTCCAAATCCAGTTCCAGGTGTACATATAATATATACTACAGTTTACAGTTTGAATGTACTATGTACTACTACTACCACATCATGGACCTATTAGTTAGAAGACAGAACCCAGGGTCTTCGCAGAAAACAGCCTTGTTAATGGGGCAAAATAAATAGTCCAATTGAATTATACAATGCAAGGATTTCATTGAATGTGTGGATGAAATACACAGGCAATAAAGTTATTAGTATTATATGAAAGTTATTAATTAATTAATTAATTAAGACCCAAAAATTAATATTTTAAAACATATAAACTTAATATAAAGATTTTGTATAATTTTATAGCTACTTGCTTTTACAAAACGAAACAGGGACGGGGACGGGATACAATACACATACACACTAAACAAACGCGAAACCCGTAATAGAAACAATATGAAATTAACAAATGCCAAACAAATTTGGTTCTATAAAATACGTAACGTAACGTTTCCGCTTGATTTAATGTTTCCTAAATAGCTACAATTTATTGCAATTTGCTCAGGGTAATTTATAGTTTTGATAACTAGCATTATTATCAATAATTTTTAAACTCCCATTCAGGACAATGTAATACTAATGTACCGAGCCCGTCGTAAAGTAGTTATTTGTACAAACATCAATTATTCCCCACAAATAATGATGCATAAGTAATAAGAAAAGGACGGGAGATTGCTTCCTTCATTGCAATGTTGCATGCAGCAGCTGCTTGCTTATCCACTAACTCGGAAAATCCATTGTTGGTTTTTGGCATTGTACCTGCAGGTGGATGGAACAATTTCTTCCTTTTTCCTAAAAAAAAATAGAGTTGCTCGTAGCATGCATTTGAAAGACAATAAGGATTGGTGGATGTTTTAAGTGTTTACCCAGTGGCAAGGCAAAGTTTCGTTCTGGCTTCTTTGACGGCATACTTCCAATCATCAACGCTTTCAATTAAAAACGTTGGCTTTACTTTCTTATACTCGCGAAGATCCTTGAAATCTTTGGCATCGTAAACAACAGGCTTTTCAATGTGATTCGGGTAAGATACAGGTAGAATTTCATACAAAATATCAGAACCCTGCAAGCGCGTGTAAAATGAACCGACACAAATGAAAGTGTGCACGCACATGGAGAAAGTAACTCGGAAATGCATATCGAGATTCACAATTTACTAAAAGTTTCATATTATTATCCAAACTTACAGGCACTTGTGCGACTTCCCAATGCTGAGACTCAAGATTTCTCCAATATTTTGAGTACACACGCGCATATATTCCTTCATCCACCACCGTCAGCATCTATATAAAAGTCATCAATTTTAGCTATTTTTTTACTGACAAGAATAAGTTGAATATATAAAAGATAGCAATTGTAACACCCGTAATTGTAAAACAGACAAAAGGACAAAAACTAAACCAAACCTTATTATCCCCCAAATTCTGCAAGACATATCGCCCATCTTCAACTAAAACAACACGCAAATAGAATTTTATTCCAAAATCTAAGAAATTTTAAATATTATCTTTAACAAGTATCTTGCTTAATTCAAATTCAAAGTTATACTTTGAAGGGAGCACGGGCTAACAGAGCTTATGACATCATTAAACCCCAATTCTCTCAAATTATCCAAGTATTCAGAGTCCGAATGGTACGCAGCTCTTAAAGTTATGTATTTTCCCTTGCATCCAGAATGTTCAAAAACTTTGAGACACACGCTGTTGTGAATATTCAGTGAGGATGTGCGATCCTGCCAGTCAGCAGGAAGGTTAGTGCAATTATTAATGCTTAAGAACACATGTTCACCTAGAAATTATTTCAATAAAGTTGTCAAATTAAGTTTTGCACAAACCGGCGATCGTTTTTAAATCCCTTGAGCTAAAAATTACCTTTTTTGTTAAAGTCTTCATACAAGGATATTTCTACTAGCGCACAAGAAAGTTTTATGTAAATGAGCAAACCTCCTAAAACAATTATGAAATTATTGATCCGTCTAACTTTCTCCATGATTTCAAGCTGTAACGGCCGCTATTATTACCAACCAATTATACCTTTATATAATCTACGATTAAAGAACGCTAACTTAACTTACGGTGAGTACAACATGAGTATCTGTTCACAACTATCAAGAAAATGCATCGTATTAGAGAGGATTGGCATTGGCATCGTATTATTTGCATTTACTTAAATTCGCGTAGCTTCTACTCAGCAATTAATTATCAGCAGTCAAGTGCAATGGTATATATACATTGGCGGATGCAAATATGTGAGTAATTCGAATAGTAAGTGGAAATACCACTTTACTCTTTACCAGCATAGCACAGTTATCACAAAGTGGCATGGACCTAAGGTACATTCGAAAAATGTAGGTTAGTAAGATGATTTTTATCATTCACATAAAAGTGTTTTGTTGGTTTATCTAAATGCAAAGCTCTCTGCAACTCTGAAAGACAAGAACAGGAAGGGAAACGAGAGTCGATATATTGAAGCAAATGTGCTCAATGAAAGAAACCTGAAGATTCAAGTTTTCATATTCCAAATAAGGTGTATACATACTAATATTCTACTTTATCTTATATGCGTGTATGCAATAAACATATATTGTGTAGATCAAAGCTTTGTTCATATTGTTTTGGCATTCATTTATTAAATCCCTTTTTTGTACAATATACCATCCCATTCGGTTGTAGACAGACTTTTCAAGTACAACGTAACTGTAAGCTGTACGTACGCTCGCATAAAATAGAAATCTTGTAAATTTGCATTGATGACTAGTGACTATAAATTTTCGTTTGAAACGATTGAAAATTGGCATTGGCCATACGCTGATGATACTTATGATTGATTTATCTAATAGTTGTAGCCTGCATACATATGTAGCTGCCCAATTAATGATCAATGTCATCCGTATTTCGAACATATTTATCAAGCTGCAAAAGCATTTAATGTTCTTAATAAATATTATAGTAGCCAATAACATTTAAAACCATTGTCATATCCTTATTGTACTTTGGACATCAATGCAGTGCATTAATTTAATGCGAATCACATGTATTTAATTAGAAAAGTTGAAACCGTGCGTTGCTTCATCTTCTTCCTCTGCTATTATCCAACCTAACCTAACCCTTTGCTTTTCGCAGTTTCCACTAAAATCTCACAAGATATCCATTCCCCAAGCCAGGCGGTAGTCACCATATGACACTACTTTGACAAAGTTGTCACCTAAGCTGCATGTGTATAGCAGGGAATATCCCACACACGATCACATTGAACTTACAATTAGAATGCACATATTAGAAGTAAATTTTCGTTCGAGCTGTAAGGATCGTAGTGCATCTTATTTATCGATGCATTAACATAATGGCCTTTGTTATTGCGACATCTTTGAATAAATCAAGTAATGTTGAGGAAGAAAGTGAACAAAGGCAAGTTTCAACACCTTTGGAGATTGGAGCTGCAAAGGAAAACGCGTCCATAAAACTTGCAGGAATTTCAAGAAAATTATATAAAAGTTACAAATGTGACAAATGGTGGAAAGGAGCAGTTATTTACGAGGTTTACGTCAGATCGTTTCATGATTCCAACAATGACGGCATAGGGGATTTAAAAGGTTTGTAATTTTTTCATGCACAATGAAACTCCATAATATTACATTTCTGTACGTTTAACAGGATTCATAAACATTTCTTTAAGGCATTGAGGAAAAGCTAGACCATTTTAAGTATCTTGGAGTAGACACCTTATGGATTACACCAATGTATCCGTCGCCGATGGTTGACTTCGGTTACGACATTTCTGATTTCAATGGGATTGATCCGGTGTTTGGAACTACGGAAGATTTTAAAAAACTGCTGAGATCAATGAAGGACAAAGGTATCTCTTAGTTAATGTTTGGCAAATCTTGTTTTTAACTTGTCAAGTAAAGTTGTATAGTTTATTTCTACTTAATATCTGGATTGAATTATAGAAATGAAAATAATTCTCGACTTTGTACCAAATCACACTAGTGATCAACACGACTGGTTCAAGGCATCAGTATTGATGCAGGAACCATACACAAATTACTACGTATGGAAATCACCCACTGCCTATGACACTAATGGACAACCCATCCCTCCAAATAATTGGGTAATTTTTCTAGATATCGTGAATACTAATTAAGAGGTAATTACAAACTGGATAGAAAATAAAAGCTTATTCCGCGTACTGTGTAGCGAAGTGTATTTGGTGGATCAGCTTGGGAATACAATGAGAAACGGAAACAGTTTTATCTTCACCAATTTGCTAAGGAACAACCTGATCTAAACTTTAGGACCCCGTTAGTAATTCAGGAAATGGTAAACATACTCCGTTTCTGGTTGGAACTAGGAGTGGATGGTTTCCGCCTTGATGCAGCCCCTCATATTCTAGAGGATGAAGATTTCAGAGATAATCCCCCTGCAAAATTAACAGGAAAACACGACTATACTGAAGATGATTACTGCTACTGGGACCATGTATTTACGTGCGATTGTCCAGGGGTCCTAGATATTTTATCAACTTTTAGAAGCGTGTGTAATGAATGGTCAGTAAAAGACGGAAATGAAAGGTGAGACTTATCATGTATTTCAAACGTATAGCGCCTTGCTACTAGATTTATTATGCGGTTGAGTAAATTCGTATATGGTGCGTTCTTTCACAGAATTCTACTGACTGAGGGATATTTGCCACTACCGGATCTAATGAAGTATTACGGAACATTAGCGAATCCAATAGCCCACTTTTCATTTAATTTTGAACTGCTCGGCCTGAAGAAAAACTGTAATGCATTAAAAGCATTTGATTGCATTACCAGATGGCTTGACGCTTTACCGGATGGATGCTGGCCAAACTGGCAGGTATATTGAAAATGACTGAACCAAAAATTAATTCCAAAAATAGGATATTGTGAATATTTAATTCTTGTCGGAAAAAATCCGTTTAAGACTGGAAACCACGATCAGCCCCGAATAGCTTCAAAGCTTGGTGAAGATATGATTGATATTATGAACATGATTTTGCTTCTCCTCCCGGGTACAGCCGTGTCTTATTACGGAGAAGAAATAGGAATGGAAAATACTCAAATTAGCTATGAAAAGACGAAGGATCCGGCTGGTCTGAATGCAGGGCCAACTAGATTTCAGTTATTTTCCAGAGATCCTGAAAGGTCTCCCATGCAGTGGGATGGAAATTCTTGTACTGCAGGTACGAAACATTTAATAGGGAGTGACGGTGGTGCGGTACATATTTTTTGACAGCATAAACGATTTCAATTTGACAAACTATTGTATTCATAATTTCACTCAGGATTTTCAGAGTCCTGTACTCCGTGGTTGCCATTAAATCCAAATTATCTCCACACTAACGTCAAAGTAGAGACAGAGGTTGACAGGAGTCACCTCAAGACTTACAAAACACTGGTGGCTCTACGTGAATCTAAAGCTTGGCAGAATGGAGATCTTGACGTTCGAGTATGGTGTAGTGGCTCTGTCTTGTCATTTACGAGGTACCCAATGCAAGTGTAATGCTGCTTATTTATTTATTTATTTATGAGCAATGGAAAGTTTGATGGAAAGGTTGATAAAGTATGCTTATATTATGTTTCACTGTATATAACATCCTGAATCCCGATATTGATTAACTATTAAAGATGCAATTGATTTCTTTCTGAGCTGATGGTTTTTACTGGAGTACTCTGTAGGCTGTTATTAGTACAAATAAATGTTAATTTTTAATACGGTTCCCCAAGGATTGACATCACGTCTGGTGATGGTCTTCTTGTTGTCGCCAACTTTGATATAAACCCAATATCGGTTGATTGCACGGAGTTTGACCGGATACCCCGATCTGAAAGTGCCGTAGTCGTTGTCGCTGTCACTGATTTGCTGGAGGACTATAATGAAGGGTAAATAAATACCTTTATGTCACATGTCCTAATGTTCGAGTGTGCAAAATGTCTCTTTCGCTATTTCTGACAAAACATTGTCTTGTTTTTTCCTCTAATTTATGCGTTCTTTGTACACACGTCAGCACGATAACATCTGCGGACAATATCAAATTAACAGGGAGATCGGGAATTGCATGTAAGTTTACAGCACCACCACAAATACAACCTGAAATCTAGAACAAATCGACAAACCAGTGTTCCTCAGATACTAAAAAGGTTGGTGAAATGAGAAGTCTAGATTCAAAAGTCGAGCAGAACCACCGTGGTGTACATTACTAATTTATACAGTATTTTCTTTAGTTAGATGAGCAAATAGTATTGAATAAACTTGTGCTACTATTGAATCTTGAAATTTTGCTGCGCTACTACTGTTGTGGTTTCAATCTTTCGATATGTTAAAAATAAATTACGATTGTTTTTGTTCATCTTGTAGACGTCTTGAATAATCGAATTATTATACGTATTTATTGTTAGCATCGCATGTAAACTCTTAAAATGTCTCTACTTGCCACACCAATTGGCATTGCTTGTTATAACACCTACCAAAATCTAAACCTGAGCATTTTTTTTGTGAACTATTTTGTGTCACAATGCATAGAAGACAGCAACGCTGGAATGAGTGGAGCTGGGGCTTCCACGCAAGGTGTTGACCAGTTTTTAACAGTAATAGCCAATGAGTATTTTACGGAAAGTGCACAGGTAACTTAATAACAGAAGTCCAAGCTAGCTGGCATTTTTATAGATTGGGTGTGTAGAATAATAAACTTGCACCTGCAAATTCATCTAGATAGTGCTGGTGTACGATGAGTCGTGGGATATTTCCGACATGATCATGAAGCTGACTATTGGAACGAACAAAGCGTTTGTGTCTTATTTTCTACCCTTAGACGAAGAAATTGGTCGGCGAATTAAAACCCGTAACGCTCATAATTGTTAAACACTACAATTTGGAATACAAACGGAACATAAGAGTCTTGTGTAAATATTGACAGAACCCCCGGATCACATCACGCATAAACTTCTACCCAAAGCATATGCTTTTCTGATTTTTGTGAAAGATGAAAAGGGATTTAAAAATATTCTTGACCGGATGTCCGTCTACCCTTGGTTTACCAAACGAGCACGATTTGTCGTAATGGTTAAAGAAAAAACTTTGTTGCCAACTAAGGTAAATCCTACACTTTGGCATTCTAAAAAAACTTACATCTACCATCAGGATATTATTATATCTTTCATACGTATTAAACTTTTAGGGAATATTAGCAATGTTTGAAGCAGAGAAGATGTTTAACGGGGTGGTCGTTACAGAAGTTACTGTTAAAGACGATTCATCTTCCAACTCTGCGTCCATAATCCCAGAGCAGGATTACTTGCAAGTACAGGAAGAGAAAGAGACCACCATCCAGTCAGCAGGAAACAAGACAAAGGTTGCTTTCCATTTTTGATTAGTAGGCGATTTTGTTTCTTGATATGCAAGTGACTTCCATTGTTTATTTATTGAATAACTACGTATACCTGATGAATGTCTCCAGTTGGACATTGTATTGCAAGTAGTTTCACTGGATCCATACCCTGATGTAGGACACGAAAAGGAGAGCTATGTTGGCAGATGGGCGAATGGCGAATTGCAAATATTAAAGCCCATTTTTCACGAGAAAATTGACAATCTAAGAGGCAATACACTAAGGGTTTGTGTATTCGAGTTTCCGCCTTTGGTTATCAAAGAAGAGCTATCCCCAAATAATTATACTTATCGTGGGTTGGAGGTGGGATTATTAACTGAACTTGCTCGGCAGTTGAATTTTACTTTCTCGTTTTACGAGCCACCTGCGGGAGAAAGGTGGGGGACCGATGTAAGTTTTAATTTTGAATGAAGTTAAATATAATGAATAAATCTTTCACGGGGGCAAACTATATTTCTTCGCTAAGAAAAACTTGATATGGGGAGCCTTTAAGCATTCAAATTCGTTGATTATATAAATAAATGATTTCGCAAGTTTTCGATTGTATGTTGTATACTCTGTAGTTGGGAAATAACACCTGGACAGGTTTAATTGGCGAAGCACAAAAAAATGCAGACTTTGGCTTTGCATCCGTCTTTCTTCTTGACAATCGTGAAAAGGTGGGAATGAATTGCTATTTTCTTGACGGATTTCTTCTTGCAAGCTTATTAAACCAAAAGGTCTTATTTGATTTACAGGCCGTAGACGTATCGACTCCATATGACCAAGATCAAGGCTGCTTTGCAGTTCCACGCCCGGAAGCTTTACAACATTGGCTTGGTTTAGTTCTCCCATTTTCCTGGCAAGGTATGTAATATTATGTAAACGTTTTCAAGTATACCAGATGAAGTAAAAATCAAAGTTGCACAAAATAATATGATGTGATGAATTAATTTCCATGATTTCCCTCTTGTATTGCTGAAAAGTTTGGGCTTGTGTGATCGCAATGGCCTTGATGGCTGGTCCTACATTTACTTTAATTACTCGACCTTTGGGAATGGATCAGTCGCTAACTGTTGGTCGAGGAATATTTTATGCTCTTGGATCTCTTGTGTCTGCACAAAAAGTACCCAAAGCGAAAAGTCACGCGTTGAGGTCGTTTATAATATCATGGTTGATTTTTTGCTGGCTAGCTTGTATTTTGTATCGCGTTGCCCTCATCGTGTCACTAACAGTTGGCCCTTCTGCCTTCAAAATCGACTCATTAAAACAGTTAGCTCGCTCTGGTTTGGAATGGGGAGGTTATCCGGAAGTTTTAAAAACCTTTTCAAACACAACAGATTCTGTGGACGAGAAGTTATTTGAAAGATTTGAAATTGTCCAAAATGCTTCGGCAGCTCTGGAAAGAGTAGCTACAAAAGGGGACTTTGCATTGCTTGATAGTGGGAAACTCTTGCGATATGCAGAAAAAGGGAAGTATTTTAACGGCTTTTCGTCCATGATTCATGTAACTAAAGATTGTCCAACAAGATACAATGTTGGATTTGTTATGCCTATCGGATCACCTTTTCTCGAGAAAATCAACGAGGTACATACGTAATTCTTAGCAATCAAGATAAATTAAAACTACTGTAGTGCAAATGATTTTGAGCATTGCGATTTATCCACCTTGATGCAGTTGATTCGGCGCCTTCAAAATTCGGGAATTATAGAAAAGTGGTACAGGGACCTACTCCACGAAGCAGCTGTTAAAAATCCGAACCGCTTGACAGGAGGCGTTGGGAGAAAGCAACGTGGGTTAGACATTGGAGATTTAAAGCTATGTCTGGTGCTCCTCCTAGGCGGACACTTTAGTGCATTTCTTTCCTGCATTGGAGAAAACTGTTTGAGCTATTACCGCAAGAGAAATCCGCTAGCACAGGTGGAAAAACTAATTCGTAAAAAGAGCTCAGTGTCCGGGTTAATATCATCAAAACATCCACGGCCTTCAATAGTGATAACGGAAACGGACAATGTCAGCGAGGGAACTTCTACTTCAACCCATTCAGAATCCCTATATTCTTTGCCTATCGAACTGGAGCATGGACTTTCCAAATGTTTGGATGACGACGCCGTGTTGGCATCTCTCGGAGATATCAAAGCAGTGTCATGTCCCCATATAACCAAGTTTGATGAAAAATAGTCAACCGTACAAGTGTAGTAAATAACGCAACGTAGGTGGGAAATTGTAAGTAGTAACACGTCATTTGACGGATAACATTTAAGTTAAATGTACCTTTATTTAGCGTTAGTGTATATGATGCAAAATATACAAGAAATATTTTCGCCATTCGAATTCTGCGTTAATAATTACAATGCCTTTTTTAAATAAATCATTTTGCCTCCCTTAGCATATCCTTCTCTAACGAATTCTACTTCGTAACCTAAACTTTCATAAAACTTTTGCGCCCCTTGAAAACTCATTGTTCCAACAGTTGCTAAACTGCACCCCTGTCGTCTTCCAAGGTCATGAACCTTTTCCATTAGCATTTTACCAAGACCTTTCCCTCGCCAGTCGGAATGTAGCCAGAGCTGGTCTGTATATATGGATCCGTATACAACGGAACCATTGCATCCGCCTACAATAAGACTTTTAAGAGTTTCTTCATCTTTGCCCACTTGTTCTGATGACGCTGCTGGCAAAACTGACGACGAAGTCGTGATGCATTTCTTTAAGAATATTGCAAACGGGTAGGCATCTTCAGAGATATTTTGGTATCGCGACTCTTCGTTGATTCGTTCAGTGAGAAAGTCTATTTCTGATGTGGTTGGGTTGAAAGTCTCTTGTATTTCAAGACCATGATCTGCCATTGTGCTTTATTCTGCCGTAATAAGTGATAAAGAATGTGTCGATTAAACCAACGGGATTTAGTATTTTTTTTTGTAATTATACAGATTTAACTCGTATACCTCGTCATGAACGAACGTAGTCCTTATAATACTCAAGCCTTTTACAAAAACTGGACTTGCATTGGTTTATATTGCAGATTTTTATGCACCTTGTGTAGCCAGTGCAGCTCACGCACAACTAATGCAATGTATATTGAAAAAATGTCGAATGAACTACCTACATTATAAATGAATGAATTACACCGTATATTATTATTAGATTAAACAATCAAATCTTCATTAGCCAGCGTCAGAAACTGCATTCCCACAATGGCGACGAAATTACAAGCATCCATTGACACAGCGAATTTGTACCATTGCATTGCTAAGAAGTATGCATGTATTATGTACTTCATTTGCACAAGATCGATTGACCCAGTTAGCACATCATTTCATAGTGAAAGTGACCATGAGTGTGATAAATGAGTACGTGTTTGTTTACTCGTCTTATCTTATTCGTACATATATCCGTTAATATCCCTAATATGCTCAGAGATTATACGTGATACATTACATGGATGCATTAAGGATAAATAATTTGTAAACGATCAACAAAATATTATATTATGCAGGTGCGGGATCGTGATCATTTAAATCGAGCGTTATTAAGGATTCAATATCCAGTTCCAACCAGAGTATGCACCTAATTTAATTTTGGTTTGTCCGGTATGCGTTAAGCCTAAGCCAACTCATATTTTGGGATATTAATATTGTGTAAATTAAATGATTTTCTTTGTAGTGTTTCAGGTTAGTTATGTCACTTTCAAATAATTCAAATCCACACTTTCGAATTCAATTCCTAGACTCAGTGCATACACTGAGCGCATAGACTGAAGTGCAAAGTAATAATTATCCAAAACAAATTCAAGTCGGTCTGGAAAAAAGCATTTCTGCAGAAGATGAAGTGTTTGTTAAGCAAAGCACAAATATTATGGCTAACTTTGTTAACGTAAAATTGTATAAGTATTTACCACAAGCAATGCGATACAATAGCATCAAAGATGCCATATTACTCAGTGCATTTTATACAACGACTTGAAATAGGATGAATGAATGAACGAATGTCGTCATCATAAAATTGGAATATACGGACTAATCATGGCTAGATACTGCTGTAATCGTAAGACTGCCTTATTAAAATGCAAATGTAAAATTTACATTTTACGAACTTACTCAGAGACCAGCTTGGCCTTGGGGACTAAAGATTTCGTTGTCTACTAATATCTCATATATTGAAACTTTGAAAGGATAATATGATGATCCATGATCACGAATAAGTACTGCATTCCATGATCAGAAACTTTTATGTACAAATATAATCTGTGTATCTTGCGACTTGTGGAGTGGAATATACAGACCACGCACGTAACTTTTACTTACCCACACACATACTTATACTTACAAACGACAATGCACATCAAAGAGCTATTCTGTGGATTGTATACGCTTTGACTGCGGTACTACCCAACTACCCATTCTTGCGATAGTGTCTCACATCAACAGTAAGGTTGTCCATGTATTTTATGTGCGAGGAGGAGACCAGACTTTCCTTAATGAGCTTCCTGGCCTGGCCCTGGTACATGCATACTTACATTTCCCTTATAGCGTTATATACGTTAAGTTTGCAGTTATCATATATAGCTTTACACAATCCTTCTTCATCCCCGTGCGTTCCCTTCCCTATATATGCATGTGTATTTTTCCCACATACGGCGAAAATTAAGGAGCGACAACGAAAAAATATAGAAGTCAGTGCAATAGATACAAGTAGTCACTTGCCTTCTTATTCTCAATGTGGTGGTGTGGATTGTGTTCCAGAGACATTGCATTAATTTGATTACACATTTTGGAAGCTGGAAAAAGCTGCATTTTATTGTTATAGTACACCTACTTTTAAATTGTTTGTAAAAACGCATGCACCTGCAGGTTGTGCAAACAACACACTGAGATCTGAAACAGCAGGTAAGGTAAGACGTTCATTAATTTGTTATTTTTATTTTGTCAGTCTGTTGCTAAATCTACATCTCCTGTTCTACATCTGCATCATCAAATTTGAATTTAGACGTTTCAATTTCCGTAGCAGGGTCAGCATTTACCGCATTTAACTGCAGTGAAACTTTACTCTGGCAAAGTTAACACTCGTACTGGTTGTGCACATATTTGAAATTGCAATCATTAAATATTTGAGAGATAAATGAGTTATTGCAAGCGGGCAAAAATCCATGCACACAATACATTCAGAATTGTGTTGTGCACATGTGTTCCCATTAAAACCTTATCTTTATTCTACCGCTGCGCACAAAAGGATTCAACCCGATTTCATCATGTTTGTCTTCTCTAAAGTAGTATGCATTAACCACATGCATATTTATGTCAACGTTAAATGTGTACTTCCAGGGTGGAATTCCCAGAGGGAATAGGCAATTAAAACATTTTGTGATTTTGTTGTATTTGTAGATCCTTAAGCTCATATAACAGTCTCAGCATTTCTATTCTCACAGTTCAACTTTCAGCTGCATAAAATCCTACTTCTTGAGATATCTGGTAATCTGATAAACTAATGACAGGCTTGGCTATATAGACAGGCCATGGAAATTTTACTGTCATTAACTATCATGACAGTCTCCTAGAAATGGATAATGGACTTTGAGGTGATGTAAATTATACCTCTTCGAGGAATAACTGATACATATCTGATCTGTGAATTACTAATTTTACTGTCATTAACTATCATGACAGTCTCCTAGAAATGGATAATGGACTTTGAGGTGATGTAAATTATACCTCTTCGAGGAATAACTGATACATATCTGATCTGTGAATTATCATGTTTGAATTGACGTCACTCGACAGTGAAGGAGTGTAGAAGATGCATTATATATATCTTCATAATTCAATTGGCGCTGGGTTGGGTTGACTCTGACTCCACCTATATGACAACTGTAGCGGCCACATTCTAACATTTGCGATGACATGCCATATGTGTGCCATATTGAACGTCGAAACAGACTAAATTTGCTGTTTAATTATCCTAGTCGTTCTGCACCTAAACCTCACGGATGATAGCTTTAACTTTTGCTCCATAGCGAGGTTAAAACTACTCGTGAAATATGTATTGATTTTATATTACGTACGCCGTACGCGTAGTGAGTATTACAATGACTAAGTCCAGTAATTCAGAGTTTTTAAGGTCGTCAATTTAGTATTCAGAACCGAGTAGCATTTTTATACCTAATGAATGGCTGTTTACGGCTGAAAAATTTATGGTTTTGGTGGAGAGGAACTTTGGATTTTCTGAAGCGTTCCCGTCTTAATTGTGTGATGTGCTCCATGTCGCCACCGCACAATATGCAAGCAAGCCACAAGTTGCGCTTAAGTTCTGTCTTTTCATGTTAATGGTATTACACATTATGATACGAAAGTCATGGAAAAGCCTCTCAATTAGAGAATAATAAATTCAAAGATTTACGATTATTATGGCTAATGGCTCCACATTCCACATCCGTCTTCGTAATCTTTTCACTGTCAAATATTGTCTTTATTCAAGACAGTTTCTAGCTCAGCAAGCACCAGCGAAATGCTCGATCAAAGTTCATATACATATACCCAATGTAGTCAAAATTTAAACGTGATAGCTCACAGTAAACATTTTCTGCTGGATAATGTATATTGCATAATGGCAATGCATATTTTCCTTATTACACTCTTGAAGTCTTGAGTCTTAGCTACTTTCAGAAATGAGTATACGACGACAAATTTGAGTCTGAATACGGCTGATGTGTGTGAACTGCATTTTATTGGAATCTTTCGCGTATCATAATAGTATCTATTGATATTTGAGACGTTTATATATATTTGTATAGAAATTAGCGCAGTTCGCAATATTTATTTGAAGTAAAAACTCCAGTGCACTGCTGTTCAACAATTTGAACGATGCATGAATGATTCTTTTGTATTCGCAGACGGTACGAAATGATTTTTACTTTTCCATCGATAAACAAGCAAGTTGTGTTCAAGGTTCAAGCTTGTCGTCGTCGTTTATAGCTGTCTTGGTATTTAGTACATTAAACTCACACAATCTCGTTCTTGTGATAATTGAGACAAGACTTGGGTATTTGGTTTTGGATTACACACACATGTTAGTTCAGTCAATTACGCGATACAATAAAAATGCACACAGCGAGAATACACTGGAAGTAAACGGATTTATACCAAGAGATTAGAGATACACAAGCAGAATATATATTACGCTGCATTAATTATTACGTAGCTGAAAGCAAAGCTGAAGCTAGTATTGCTTTACTCATGTTTGTCCGTCTGTCTGTCTGTCTAGCAACACAGCAATTGACTAGTGTTTAAAGCTATTCAGCTACGTTTCTAAAAAGTTTACATCTCTTTATTTAATGTGCCATGTGCGCTGTTGTAAGAATATTGTATGATGTTGTATGTATTGATGGCTTTGCTTGTTACTTACTTATAATAATTGTACAGATTTAATATTTTGGTACCAAATCACCCGCTTTAGGATATGAGAAATTCACCCATCAAGTCATCACCTCACTCCGGTCTCGTCATATTTTAAGGATAACTCATTGGTACCATTTATGCAACAAAGGGTGACTTAAGGAAACCTGAAACATAGTCTCTTCTACTACAATGAAGGACAGCATTTCTGGACAAAAACTGATGGCAAAGTTTTTGTATTGCATTCTTACATCTTGCAAGGTTGTTGTACTAGGAAATGGCTGCCTGTGTTGCCTATACCGGTTGTCTTTCACAAATTTTGATTGACAAATTCATTCTGTATCCATCGTTGATATATATTTTTACATAAGCATCATGATTTCCGTCTCAAGCGATGAGCTTTGGATCAAAGCCGTTCTAGGTTTGCATTGCAATGCAATGTACAACGAACCACTACATAAATGAAGTATAGCAAATTCGTTTAACAGCTTATAATTTTCACCCTATCGAGTGCTGACTTTGCTTGAGTCATAAAGCCAAACCCCAATGAATCTAAACTTGGGTATAAAATTGGGTTTTCCATCCAAGCAGTTACCTATGCAGTCTTAGAATACACATGCATTTAGTTGTAAGAAACAACGGAGATTGTTTTGTTTGCAGAATTGCTCTTCTTGTCCTACTAGGCCGTTACATTTTGTACGGTTGACTGTTTCGTTCATACATACATTTATACATACATTGCATCGCATGCTGTAATGAATGCTACTCATAAAGGCATGTAATACCTTCAGCGGACTTGTGATGTGAACGCGATCAAGTATGGAATAAATCAGGTTACAAGTTGGAATTCGTCAGTGAGACTCATGTGATAGAGATTTTACCAGCAAATTCATTTTGAATAGAAAATTCCGTGTGAAGGTAAAATATTTATAGACTATTTTTGTGCTGGGTGGAGGGAATTATACATATATTATTTGTTTAGAGCTGATAGAAATGATACATAAAGAATCTGCGCATAGCAAATAAACAGAATTATTTTCACACTTACTTGCAGAAAGAGTCAGGGTCTTTCCCTGCTCATGTTTAAATGCGGACGGAACGGACACCCTGTAGCACAGCGTGTCTTGCATTGCATTCTAGTGCAAAACCATGCTAGAATAGTTCGCGTATTCTTTCAGTCTTGTCTTGCATCATAGGATAGGATAGGTGTCTGTAATTCTGTATACAATTACAGATGGATTCACAGAATTGTGAACATCAGGAAAAAATAGAATATGTATTGGAGCATGATGTGATGTTTGACGACTGTTTCCTTACTTTGTGGAGCAACCGGATATGCGTGTCTATAGTTTGTACAACGGGGTATAAAGGTAATGCAAATATTTTCGGGTCGGAGAGTGAGCTTTTTCCTGTTATTGTTTTTTACAACACTACCAGATCGCACATAGAGACAGCATTGCCACCACTTACTTACTACTTACTCAGGAGATGATGGTGATTGCATCAGAAGATATTCATCATTTTTGGACCATGCCCAAGTTAAAAGCATGTCGCGTGTTTGGATATATATTATGATACATATATAGCACCAAGAACAACTATAGCGTATAGGTTTTATGAATGCTATATTTGTATGGCTTTTAACATGGCGTCTTTCCACACGGCTCCTCGTTGATATTTGCAGAAAGTGAGGAAGCATTAGAATGGCTAGTGAGAAGCGAGAAGTCTCGCCAGAAGCATCCCCACTTAAAGGCCCTGCTCCCAAAGCAGTTCCCGAAGATACCAGTGACGTACAATTTGAAGACGGAATACCTTTGAGCCCAATGGCGGGTGGAGGTGATCAAACCGTCCAATTCATTTCTGGAACGCCTGCTAATGGCGACGCCAAGGTGGAAATTGGAGATTCAGGTGGAGCACCAACTTTTGTTGGGCTTGGAAAAGAGGAATTGATGAAGTATGCTAATGATCCATTTTGGGTCAGGTTGAGGTGGCTCCTGTTCATTTTGTTTTGGCTCTTATGGATTGCAATGTTGGTTGGAGCTATTGTGATCATCGTTCTTGCTCCGAGATGTGCTGAGAAGAAAGCGGTTACGGAAACCTATTACCAAATTAAGGCTGCCGACTTGGTTAAGGATGGTAAAGGTACGTTGTAATGGAACAAATGCAAGCAGTATATCATTTAAGTCTTGGATTGTGATATGTGTAGAGTGGTTTATGGAATTGACATCACTTCCATGTATGTAATTTAAATAGGTAAAATTAACTTGCCTTTGTACTCATAATTGCAGTTGAAGATCGTACAAAGTACCTTTCGGAGTTGGGTATGAACACGGTTATCATCTCTGATGTTCTGAAGCATGATCCAAATGAGCCAGAAGCGGTGACTGATTTCAAAGCATTGGATGAGAGCATTGAAAAGGGATTATTTGAAGATTCTTTGGAAAAACTGAGAAAGCAAGGTATTTGTCAGACCCAGACCATGATTTGTCTTCTGCTGTTTGTTTTGTAACTCTCACGATCACGGATAGTTACACGTTACATAATATTCGCATGATTTTAATATTACAGGTGTGAAGGTCCTGCTTCAGTTCGTCCCCAATCATTCAGGCACTGGGCATGCATGGTTTAACGATACAGAAAATAATTTCTATGTTCGAAAACCATTCGGGGACGTATCCAAGAGTGTGTGGATCATGCAAGACGAAAACAAAAACGCATGGGTCCCAGATTCACGCAAAATCATGGCTCATCTGCAGCAGTTCTCTGGAAAATTGGCTGACTTGAACTTTAACAACAGCGAAATAATTGATTCGTTTAAGGTACTTACTTTACTAATTACACATCAAGAGCTTTCCATTAGACTTTCAGTTTTCTTCGAGGTTTTCAATATTTTCTTCGGATTTGTACTAAGCTAACTTGAGGGTTAATTTTCATGTAGAGTGCTTTGAAATCGTGGAGAGACAAGAAGATAGATGGGTTTGTCATCGGCAAAGCATCATATTTGGTGGAGGATCTTAGCTCACTGATGCAACTAAATGCAACTAAAAATCAACCTGCAAACGTTGACGTTATTAGCAAAATTGTGGGAGCGTAAGTACTGATATTTTTGCACAGTGTATCCGACGGAACGCTCATATACTAATTGGAAATTGAATTGGTGTTTTATAGTTCAAATACTGGACCAGTTCTCGTTGAACTAGACGATGCCACGGATGAAACTATCAAACAATACACTGATAAGGGCATGACTCCAATCCTAAAATTGCGAGTGGCTGATCCCAATAGAATCCGTACTACCTTAGAAGAGCTCAGCAAGAACCCAAAAGCTACTGTTGATGTACGATACCTTACATACTATTATAAATAATACTTAATTACAATTAAAAAGACATCCATAATACACGCTACCAAGTACTGTCATCATAAAATAGTTATCCAGTATAATACATAAATGTTTGTTATTGGGACTTGCAGCTTTCTAAAATGTCACCAACACCAAACAAAGCTAAAGCTGTACTTGTAAATCTACTTGCAATTAGCAGCGGTTCTCATGTTTTAATGAGCCATAGCCAAGACTTAGAGGATTCTAAAGGTAAATGTGGAAGCATGCAAATGTGGCTCACTATTAATAATAAAAATTATAACAACTGGCATTAGCTCGATAGAATATGTTTGTCTGACAAAGGTAACGTAACATGTATTCACAGATGAACAAAAGTTTATGAAGGAGTTGCTACATTTCCAGAAAGACAATCCACGAGGGAAGGAGGCAACATTTTCTCACATCTCCGACAATAATGTCGTTGCAATTCTCAGGTAATAAGAATTCTTGAGCTAAGGGGCAATTTAATGCCTCATATTAATACAACACTTTAAGCACAATTGTTAATATATCTTGAAACTTGAAGTTAATTTCAAAAGAAGCTATAGTATTGCAAATTTGAGACTACATCACTAAATTACATACTAAAACTGTGCTTCTCATTCATTTTAGGGATGATGGCGACCAGCACCTGATTGTTGCCAATTTCGACAACTTCCAAAAAACTTTCTCTCCGCATGCCCACTTCAACCTAACAGAGCATGCACAGGGAAAAGTGGTCCTCGCCACGCCCAACACAAATCTGAAAGACGGGTAAAACTTAATTTATATTTCTATTCCTTTTAGCACTTGGCCATCACCATATATTAATTTCAAACGAAGACATACTCAAGAAACTTTTGTTCTTTCTAGGGATCCCACTCATGGAGACGTCACCATTGGCGCTCTAGCTGGTATTGTTATCAAGTTGGAGAAACCAGAAGTTTCCTCTTAAAAATCCCAAGCCACCACCCACCGGCTTGTGCGAATTCAGAATTTCCAAGCACACTTCATCTTATTATGCAATCGATTATACAATTTTAGCAGTAGATTTTAGCAAAAATGAATTTTTAGTACTGAGTAAGAATTTTCAAGGCTTCCAACTCCAACTTAGCAAGATTTTCAAAATGGAATGGGTTCTCTTTGTAACTTTCAATAATGAAATTAGCGACAATGAATAAGCATAACCCTATTCAAAAATTCTGTTCAAATACCGTATCTCTTGAGAAATGAAAAGATGGATTTGTTGCGACTATCTGAGATAAGCATAACACTACATACACGGATCCAGATCATTTCAATAATAAAAAGTTATTCTTAAAAGCTTGCAATTAAAAAAAAAACAAACAATTGCGTGACTCCTCTTTAAATTCTATCGCTTATTTACCTGGCATCCGTCATCAAGCCAATAAATCGACAATCGAGTGTAATTCCTATTGTGTCAAGTGTGTGGCAATGGCAAGTAAAGTGTTACATGAAATGCATCGTTCGTGCATTTAATCATAGTTCCATCCAGGAGGAGTCCAGGAATTTTTTGCATTGACTTATACAACCTGAAACTGAAGGATGGATGGAGGAGATGCAGATGCGAGGAAAACTTGTTCATGTCATGTCCAATATTATCCATAACTTCGGACCGGACACAAACACACANCCAATATTATCCATAACTTCGGACCGGACACAAACACACATTACCTATATACCTTAACCTTACTTATACTATATGCATCAATCAAAGCATCAAATAATGCACCACCGTTCATCCAGAGATCCATCAATCAATTGTACTTTCAAATGCACTTCTCCTCCAGGCTAAAAGTAGTCCCAGATCCAGACAGACTACTCCATAGCTCCAGCGAGTAAGTAAAGTAGAAGAGTCCTACCCTACAACACGCCGATCTCATCATGCATGCATGATGTGATGTGATGTGATAAGTATGTATTATGTATACACAAGGAGATTTTACTATATATACATAATATTGACAGCCATACGTTTCATTCAACATACCCCAACACACCCGTCGCCACCAAGAGACTCGATCTGTTCCAACTTCAAATTGACGGTGATTCAGGGCTTTCGTTCTTTATAGCTGTCCAGCCAGCCAGTTTTAGCTCACCAACAGCAACACAACAACAGACAGAACAGCAATTACCTACGCTTGTAAAACTATACTAATTGCAATAATAAATAATAAAAACTTCTTCAACCAAGTTAAATTAAATATTGATGAGAGGACTCACACCGGCGGCCGGACAGACATCACTAATTAAATCTAATTATCAGTGTTTTAAAAGAAGCCAAAGAGGAGGAGACTGAAGATTAATAAAACAAGTTCAAAGTTGTCACTTGTCAGTCAGTTGTGGTGAGTGAGTGATATAATTATGGCTGATGCTCCGATGGATGTGGATGACGAGGTTGAGGCTCCATCCTCCTCCACCTCAAAGGGGGATAAGAAGCGATTTGAAGTTAAAAAGGTATTTTTTTAGTTAGAAGGCGATGTATATGTTGTGCCCTTCGGAAGGGTCCCTTCCCACCCATCAAAATGATAAATGACAATTATTTAATATTAGTGTAGTTGTATATTAATTATACTATTGTTTTATCATTTTTTCAGTGGAGTGCAGTTGCTCTCTGGGCTTGGGATATAGTTGTTGACAACTGCGCAATTTGTCGCAACCACATTATGGATCTGTGTATTGAATGTCAAGCAAATCAAGCTTCCGCTTCGTCTGAGGAGTGCACAGTTGCATGGGGTGTTTGTAACGTAAGCTATACTCAATATGCTGTAGTGAAATTGGCGACTTATTGTTATCCAAAAAATCTTGCCAAGTACGTAATATCCTAAAGAAACCCTAACTGTACAATTTAAATCTTTCATTTACTTCTAGCACGCATTCCATTTCCATTGTATTTCTCGCTGGTTGAAGACTCGTCAAGTTTGCCCCCTGGATAATCGCGAGTGGGAGTTTCAGAAGTATGGGCATTAAGTTTGAACTACTGCTTTTTAATAACATGTACTACACAACTAGTTCCTTATTAATACAAAATGGTAATCAATCAAAATTCAAAATTATGTAAAATTATTTGCCTTACAAAGTATGTATGCATAGTAAGGAAGGATATTATACTTTCTTGATTCTTGTCTATGATTTCTCCATATATGAATTCCTTATTCTGAAGGCATCTTTCTTAATAAAGTATTTTGAACATTGAAACTTCTGTACTGATATCTAACTTACCGCATATCTGTGAATCTTTTCTCGTATGGTAAATGGTAATGCTGCCCACTTTTACGGATTTATGTACAGAGTTAAATTATTCAATTTACAAGAGTAATAATAATATGTATTACCATGTCCGGTTTTGTAGAAAAGTACGTGTGTTTGAGGTTTTGAAATAAATATTACTTTTACGCAAATAGTACCGCCACCTTTTTAAACGTTCCAACGTATTTTGTTTTTATTTTTCATGTATACATTTCTGGAACATCATTAGACCAAAATAAAACAAACGTCAAATATTTTTTTGGTATTTCAAAACAATAACATCACTGGTATAAAACAACACTGCAAACAATGATATTGTATAGTAAGCAGTTAAAATTTTACAACAAAAAATTTAAGGACAGGATCAGTCACAACAAAAAAATTATTAGTAATTACAAAAATATTGCATGTGTCAAACAGTTTAAAATAATTAACCTATGACTCCCTTATATATTCGCTTTCTGAATCCAAAACCAGGTCCTGAACGAAAGTAGCCTCTATACCTGCTAGGGTATCCATATCCAGGTAATCCCGAATAGCCACCAAAATATCTTCTTTGATTATATGACGGTCTGGGATAACTAGGGAAAATGTCGTCATCAAGGTCGGGTGCACCATACGTCGTTGAAGGAATTGGCGCTTCATACGTTGTAGGTGGTTCGTATGTCGCTGTGGGTACCTCGTACGTAGACACTGGTGTGGGCGGTTCATAACTAACCACAGGCGTTGATGGTGGCTCATATGTAACAACAGGCGTTGATGGTGGCTCGTATGTAACAACAGGCGTTGTAGGAGGCTCATATGTAACAACAGGCGTTGTAGGTGGCTCATATGTAACCACAGGTGTTGGAGGTGGTTCATACGTAACTACGGGTGTTGTAGGTGGCTCATACGTAACAACAGGTGTTGGAGGAGGTTCATATGTGACCACAGGCGTTGTAGGTGGTTCGTATACCACCGGTGGTGGTGGTGGTTCATATACTACTGTAGGTGTAGGTGTTGTAGGAGGAACTGTTGGTGGTGTTGTGGGTGGAATCGTTGGAGGCTCGTACACCGTAGGTGGTGGTTCATATACCGTTGGCGGTGGTTGATAAATCGGAACAATTGGTACTACAATTGATATGGGTCCCTGCAAATTAAGAAAAAATAAATCATACAGTTTTATTATAAGAGAATTTATCTACATTTTCCTAATTTGCTTGAGATACACACATGACGCTGACTACAAAACAAGGTACAAAATTACAAACTTACAGGTGGTGGAGGCAAAGGTTTGTTATCTAGACACCGTACAGAACCCAAGCCAATACAAGGACCAATAACTCCATAATCCTGCACATCAGTAGGTCTTCCACCATATTTCCGAACACAAAATTCTTCTGGTACGCACTCTGCCTGGGGTTTAAAGTAGTCCTACAGAGAAATTAGTAAAAAAAATTTCAAAAATGCGCATGCTGCATGACAAACCAGCAAGATGTAACCAAGTATAAAACTGTCCATTAAACTTACAATTGGACCTGGCCATGGGTCATCGGGGCAACATAGCTCATAGTATGTTACCCCGCACCTAACATCATTTTTTAACGTTCGCAACAAAGTCGGCATTACGGCGAGGACCTCAGGTGAACAACGTCCTTTAGGAACACATCCACAGTTAGCGTATCCATTAGGTGTACCGCTGTTATCTGGCGGTGGACGTGGCGGAGGTGGAAAATCATATCCGTAGCTGTATGTACCGACTGATAGCGAGGTTCTGTCATCGTGTTTAGCTTCATGGGAGTGGGTATGTCCAAGACCGTGATGCTCTGGGTGATACTGTCCGGTAACATCCCTGAAAATCCGGGTCAATGTGCTCTCTTCATCTTCCAATTCGTCTGACTTGCATAAACGAAGGAGTAAACAAAATATAAAAACTTTGCGGAGCGTCATTTCCACCCTAAAACAAGATAATCACAATTTGTTAAAATGTGGTATTAGGACATTCGTTAACACGATGTAATATGTTTATAATTATAAGCTTAGTTTTTAACTTACGCTTGAAGCTATTGTAATTTCTTAAAATAAGAATCAAACTCAGTTTCCCGATATTTCTGATAAAACAACTTGAGTTTCGACTGATCCTGTCCCTCGTCTTGTTGCGTATGTCCTACTGGACTGACGAACAAACCAAGACTGAGATAACGGACGAAAAAATCTGCTAAGTTTACCAAATAGGCGTTTCATTGTGCAAGTTGATTTCATTTTTTACATCGAGAGATCCAAAGTGTTAAAGTTTTTTCTTCTATCTGCATTCCTTTCAATTTGTGATTTGCTTAATAAATGTGAATATTTTATCTTTATCCTGGCTGTAGAATTATACAGCACAGATGCAAGTCATTCAACTACAATTGTAATAACAGGAGAAGATACGATACAATACTTGAATAGAGGTGGAGTGTGTAATAAAATACAAATAAAAGAGAGTTCGTAGCGGTTCCTACGGAATGACTAAATGTTACAGCACATTTAAAAGCCTATTTTGCATTGTCATAATTGTCTTGATTATTCAAATTCCTTTCTTGACTTCTTCCATCATTCAAATTGCATTCAAGTTGCTGACTGGATTCATCTTGGGATCCGTTAGAAGATTGGTTGGGAGCAGCCACGCTGTTTTGGCTGGCATCAGGAGGACCAATATTATCCACACCAGCAGCACCAGCATCTTGTGGCAAGCTTGGTGATGCTGTGTGAGCACTTGAAGATGGTTGATTTTGCTGCCTACTAGAATGGGAACCCGAATTGTGGCGTCGGTGCCTTGACCCATGATGAGATCGATTGTGATGACTTTGTGCATGGCGGCGACCAAATGTGGGTGACGTCGATGCAGATGAGTTTGTAGATGAAGGAGGCGAATCCGATACAAGCATGTAACTTGGACAGCTTAACAGCTCATCAGGTGTAGAGAACACACGTCGACTACAAAGAAAAAATTTGGAAATCGCATATTAAATTCACAAAGAAAACAAAGTACTATTGTGTAGAATATGGCACTACGGTGTGAGTGAATACCTCGGCCTAGACCACATAGTGATGTCATATACTTCCATCTGTAGCTCAGGACTAAGTTCTTCAAATAGTTCCTTGGCCATTATGCCAGGGTTAGCAGCAATATACTCCATAGCTGCCGACTTCAAGTTAAAAAATGAAAGATTATCCTTAATTTACATTTAAAGTCCATCATGAGACAACAACTGTTTTATATGTAAAATTTTGTTACACGAAGGGTGCGGGCATTGAACTGATCTGCCATGCTAAGTAAGAATATCACCGAGTTTTCATCTAAATGCGTTATTCCAAGCTCTTGTTCACAGTACAGTTTCAGAGTATCCATCTCATATCTGTAATAGAGGGGAAAATGTTTAATTGGCATTTAAATGAACATCCAACTCCAGTGCGGTTAAATATGATCATATCAGATTGAATTATCAGGTGTCCAAATTGAAAAGTAATTAATCAGTTATAAGATTTATGCATGCGACTTAACTAAACTTATTTCATGCACAAACATTGCATGTAAATAAACAGTATACACTCACCTATCCGCTAAAGCAATCAAATCGGTTAAGACTTCTAAGCTCACATCGGATCCCGTTTGTCCAGTATATATGAATCTCATAAATAACTGAAACACTTGAGAGGTGCAATCATGTATAACAATTCGCCTATACAAAAAGTTCAAAGTGTTTCCATTTAGTTGGTTTAATGACAACTAAATCCACAAAAGCACTGGGCACTATTCGCTTTCTAAAACCTTACTTCTGAATAGACTCCTTCATCCCAGAGAGTAAAGCTCTCCGAAACCAATCACACCTAGATGCAACAATTACACGATGAGCTGGAAATTCTTGCTTGTCTCCATCTACAGAAATCAAAAAACAAAAATGATCAAAATCAGATTGCTAATTGCTATAAATCGAAAGTTTCTAATAAAGGTACACTTCGACAGTATATTTTTACCATATTCGATTTCAAACACCATGTCAGAATGTATTTTGGAACTGAAGAGTTTGATCGCGTTCTTTGCAAGGATATTCTCCTTTGACTTTTTAGGAGTACATAGATTCTCCACCAAATTCAGCTGTATTCAAATTAATCATCATATCAATTATTGTAAATTTAAAAATATTAATCAATGTATAATGTACACAAAGCTCAGCCGCATACATCAGCACTTTCGAGTCCTACAGAATTTGCATTGTTTGGGATGTGTCTGTTCTTCAGTGTACCACTTCCGGTGCTGGGAGAATATGTTGGTGTTTGAGAATAGTACTCTTCTGAAAAGGATGAGTTCGAAGATGCACATGATGATGTATCGGAACAAGGTGTACTTGATATTCCCGAATCAGTAGCGGTGGGCCCAGTTGATTCAGAAGTTGGAGAAACAATTAACTGAAGGTTAATTAAGCTTTGATGAAACTCGTCTCGCTGTACTAAGTCCGTTAAGCATGTAAAGAACTTTTGCAGTCTTTCTTTTTCAGATCTGAGGTGATGAACCGTACGACACTAAACATAACGGAACATTTAACTAGAGCAAGAGCATACGAGCCTTAAGAGCGGAGAAATAATTATATATAACACATACCACTTGAGATATCGCAAGTTGTAGGCAAAATTTGAAATCTTTCCATTGAAATCGATCGTCAAATGCAATCATAATCTCTTCAATTCTCAACAAGAATACAGGTAACTCCTCCAATAACTGTTCAAGATTTCGTGAAACACATCTAATTTTCACGGCTTCAGTCATTTCTTCAAAGTTTTCTCTGTGTGAAAAGCATTTTAGAAAAAGAACTTACAAGATTGGTAGGTTTACATTCTCAAAACATTGCAGCTTAGAATGAAAACGACTTACTTCTTCTGTGCCAAATATAAAAATATGGCCGCAACCTGGCCTTGAACATTATATAACTTGACAGTCTCTCGCTTTCTGAATATTGCAAAAAGCGTTTCAGACAAGTTTTCAGGCTCTTGACTGGCTGAAGGGGTTGTTGGTGAGTTATTGCTACTGCATGCTTTCCCAGTATCACCCATGTGGCCTCCATTAGCCGACGACCATTTGCACCAAATCTCACTGCAAGCATCACGAGCTTCGCGCATTAGATTAGATAAAGCCCCTAATAATGTCTCAATCTCAGGTGCTACGTGAGCAGCAATATCATTTCGGTCAGACGGTCGAACAGTTGAGAAGTCGTTCTTGATACTTCTCAGTAACGCTACAAACTGTGTCAAAAATATTGGCAACCTAGTTTTTGCGTATCGTAGAATTTCTAATCGTTCATTGCGAAGTAGTTTTGGAGCCTCTTCTCCGTAAAGTACGCACAATTCGACTAGTTTCATGCATGCCACAGCTGCATGTCTTAGAGCTTGCTTGATCACATAACAGAAACGGGATGGATTAGTCACAGAGTTTTCCCTAAATGCTGAGGTCATTGCTTCGGCACATGAGTGAACTTCTCCAACCAACTTTACGATTTCTAGTAAAATCAAAATAAAATCATGAGTAGCATCCTCACACTAAGTTATAGTCGCCTTATATAATGGTGTACAGTTATCCTCATATTCTATTAAAGTGCAAAATATCAATTGTATCTACTTTGTTTTAATGATACACGGTGAAGGTAATCCCGACACATTTGGATGAATTCATCCATATCTTTGGGTGCATTCTGAATACAGCGACGTGCAGTTTCAGGGGATAAATTCGAAGGAAGACTTTGCGAATATAAGTAATACATAACGTTTTCCAAGACCTCCGTTTGTAATCCTCCCAAATCCTCGATTTTGCTATTGCTCAATTCCAGAATTACGGAGTGCACCATTAACTAAACAGAATAGAATAGTGGAAACAGTAATGTAAACAATCAAAATAGAAGCATGGTTTGATGGATATGTAAATCAATTTATCGTTTACCTGCTTCCCCCCTCTTTCAACACTTTCTTCCAAGGTGGGTAACTTCATGTCAGAAAAGTAGCCATCGGTGAATGCGGGCAGAAATGAAAATGGAAAATCTAATGGTGGTTGAATTGGCATAATTTGTTGGCACTGTATCATACACCATCCTTCGAATGTCAAAAGCATCATATCTCGAGGTACTGGTCGATCAACCCAAAACTCAAACATGTGACCAAATACGGCACCCGTTTGTATACAAACTCCAACAAACGTATGTACGACCTCGTAACAATCACACTGAAATAAGGGAAATGAGGTGTCCACCTCGGGGGGCAAATCCCATCGAATTTCTCCGTTATCTTGGAGGACAAATATCGCTCTGTAACAATTGTAATAAAAACA
Source organism: Dicranocentrus wangi (assembly GCA_036850665.1). Lineage (NCBI taxonomy): Eukaryota > Metazoa > Arthropoda > Collembola > Entomobryomorpha > Entomobryidae > Dicranocentrus > Dicranocentrus wangi. The sequence continues at coordinate 2,333 of JAANSN010000179.1, read as the reverse complement.
CTCATATTCAAATTATCCGTCAATGTGTCGAATAACTAGTAGCAAAACCAAACAACAAATGCTTGAGGAGTACGTACCCGTCAATTTGAGCTGGCGCTGCATTTCGTGAGCTAGATATGTTGACGCATTCAATAATCTATTAACAAAGGATATAACAGAATAATATCAGCACGATTAATTAAATAACTTTTCTTTGAGACAGCCAGTACTTTTTAAACATTACATGGCTTACAGTACAGAAAATATAATTACTTACCTTCCATGTTCCGTGGAATACATCTACAGACATTATAGCACTTCGATTAGTTTAGCTTCGTATTCTCCTGAATCGATAAAAGTTACTATGTTCGTGATTTTAAGGGCACCTGAAAAACAAAATAAGGAGTATATCAACATGAAACTACAGCTAAAAATACAACTTTACTTGCACATCATCTGTGCAAGTTGATACAGTTAAGTGTTGCTCTTTGTGAGTTATTTTCTTTGTCCATTTTCTATTAATTACATTTTTTCTTAAATCATGCAAATCAGAAATCCACGAAATATTTAATAATGGGTTCCACGTACGTTGGATGAAAATCACAGTCGAGGCTCTTCTGCTTGCGCCACCATGCAAAACTACCAACACGCAGTCTGTGTATTAACTGAAGACGATGATGATGAATTAGATCTTAATCGATGTGTGGTCTCCTCTGCCTCTGCAGAAACTCGGCATATGAATGATCAGTATATCAGCCTGATTTACTTCTGTTTTCCAATGATGTCTTTCACCAGATCCAGAACGTACTTTACATTTTTTTGGTGGAATTCCTAACTGTTGTAGTTATTTTTCTAGTTACGGATACACATCACATCACCGTGATGCTTGCAATGCAGAATGGTAAATGGGATTTTTTGTAAACCATCAAGAAGCGCCATGCATTAATGTCTCCGTCCGATCTTCCCTGTATATTCAAATTCAATATAATTTGCAATTTAATATATTATAGTATTTTACTCGTTCACTCACACTGTGATTCTAAAACACAACAAGTAATAAATTATTCCTTTAAGTTTTCACCTGTGATTTTCTCCAGCAGTCCCCAATCCAACTTAATAGAGTCAGTTCAGTCAGACAGAATCAGAACTATTCAGAACCCTTAGTCACCCTTTAGCAAAAGTACTTAGACATCTAATTCTAATTGCAACAACAAGACATGGTCATGAAATCCTTTACACTTTTTCACCTGAGATACTCTGACTCTGACCCACTTTAGAATATGTGTCATGGGCAGCTGTGCTATACCTTCAGCTATGCATATATTCCAATATTCCAGTATGTATTCCATTCCAAATACATCTAGCTAGCTGCTCATACTCACAATCAGTCAGTTCAGATGTTAGATCCTGTGAAAGGTTTCTTTCTCCTCTGGACTCTCTGGAGCCTGCCTGGATTTATATCTGGGAGAAGTGAATCCAGCCATCCGATCCAGTTCCAGCCCAAGAGCGTGTGCCTATCTATATAGGCTATACACATACTTTTAAAGGAGACTAGACTAGACTACATTCACATTACGAGTACGAGACCAGTCAGTCCGCTTGCTTGTAGGTTGTTGTACAGCTGCCTTTATAGCCAAAAGAAAGAGAAAGATCTGTACCTCCTGCTGTTTTTATACCTCTCTCTGTTCTCCTTCTTCTCTGCTTCTTCTTCGGCCTGCACCCATAGTTCCACGATCCATTCCATCCATCCATCCATCCCTGTGCACATCTGCTGGAACTGGAAGGAAGTGGAGAACGTGGAGACTTTTACTTTTGGTAAGAACCACTTGATTCCACTACTAGTTTTATGGAATAGGGAAGGGAATAGTCCAAGTCCAAGTGCACATTTAACTTTCTCTTAAAAGCATTTATTGTATTGTGTGCAATGCATGCAAGCAAAAACCCTGTGTGCTTGTGCTTACTGTGCTTGTGCTTATTCATTCGTTAGCTCTCATATTCATTCCATATTCCTCTATTCTGCACAAAAATGTGCTCTTTCATTTCAAAGAAAAATTCCCGTCTCTGACTGAGCGTGGGCTTCTGAAAGGTTTCTCCTCATCTTTCATGCATGCATATTGAACCACTACTGAACTCAAGTGTGTAAGTGAACAATTGGGTAAAATGTCAGAGAGCCTCAATTTTATTGTTGCATGCGTTTTTTGTTGTTGGTAAATTGTAAAAATACCTTAATTTGGGATACTGGAATCGGAATCATCTTTGTCTTCCGGCTCCTGTATGTAAATCCGTTTGCTTTGTTCAAGTGCATGCACTGCAGTACGAGGAACAAAACCTATCTGCCAGATTTATATTTTGGC